>CANYCX011364840.1:0-14026 GCA_948193385.1 Breynia disticha f. nivosa | reverse complement strand
AAGTGACAGTCACTTACCTTAAGGTCCATTAATCGGTATTATGCTCAATGTTCAAGCAAGCTCTCCAACCATATATTTCCTAACATCAAGTTCATCCAATTTCAGCAACCATATAACTAAATTAACCACCATACTCTTTATGAGCATATCAATCAAATTCAATCATTTTAGTATCTTCCAACATAAGAAATCCTTACTAAAACTATCCAAAACATGTTTTACATGTTCTAACCTTTGTTTAAAGATTATAACATGTAAAAGAACATTAATTATACTCTTCTCTACATTCAAAACATCAAAATCATCCAATTTTACTTACTTTGATGTTCTTGGTGATGATTTCGCAAGGAATTGAGTGTTTCCCACCTCATATTATCACTTTCTGATGTTTTTAGGGTGTTGGGTCGAAGTAGGGAAGTTTTGGTTCTGTTTTGAAAAGAGTCCCGAATGAAACAGTACCGTTTATATAGGAAACTTAATCGACACGGTCTGGAGCATGTCCCGTGCCCCAGGTCGTGTTGACCATTTTCTCCCATTTTCTGAATTATTTTAATGCGAAAATTTTTGGGTTTGATCACGAGCACGAGACCAATCTTTGACACGAGCACTAGGTCGTGTTCAAGTACGAGGTCGTGCTCCACTGCTGTTTTTGGGAAATTTTCTTACGTTTTCATCTGATTTGACCCCGTTTAAGTCTATTTCTCGTATATTTTATTCTAACAAATTTCAGGGCGTTACACTTTCTTTTCATTTTTTTTAATTTTTATAATTATTTAATTATCGTTTTAAATCTTCATTCACTTTAATTATTCATTTACCAAGTAAAATGAGTTAACAAATTTTCACTTTTATGGTAAAAAAACATTAATTATTCTCTTGATTTATACATAAACTTTAAACAACACCGTATAGTTTATCTCATTTAATTATTTTTGTAGGTGAAATATGTAATAGCACTACCAATATTAAAGATGTTCAAATGAAAAGATAAATCGACAAATTGAGTGGCTCCCCATCAATCTTCTCTCTCTTCCGACTAGAGGTAAAAATTGGTTTAGAATCGTGTTTCACGATTAATTGGTTAATGGAATTGAAATCAGATCTAGTCGGTTCAGATCGATTTGATTCCAGCTTCGATTCCAATTACGAATCAAGGGTTATAGTTCTGGCGATTTCGTTTTTAATTCTAAGTTCAGGTTCAATTTTCCATTAAAAATTAAGCATAACCAACAGTTTAAAAACGTAAACCATCCATAAAACCAAAAACCAGACGTGACCAGTTTTAATAGTTTAATTCCAATTCCAATTCCAATTCCAACTGTTTCAGTTTTGATTATCTCTTCTCCCAACTTACTCATCCTTACCACAATCACAAAAAAAATATTCTTTTTAAATCTGGAAAATTAATTCTGAACAAGGAAAAGAAAAGGAAGATATAATTAAAAATCCAATCTTCCTGAGTTTCGCAGTACAGAAGAGTGGATAGAGAGCGCTGATTAAAAAAATGGCATGTGTATATGGCAGCCCTTCTCTCAACACCAACATCATTTTAAACTCCAACAACAACAATAAATTCACAACAAAGCTCTCTTCTTCGTCATTTGCGAAACCCACTTCTCTGGTTTTAAAGTCAGTGAGAATAAGCGGAGCAAAAACAAGAGTGTGTGAGATGGCTACAACAGTGAAAGCAGAAGCAGTAACCATCGAGAAAGCAGGTGTTAAGATTGTTAGGAATCCTCCTGAGTCTAAACTTTCTGAGCTTGGCGTTCGATCTTGGCCTAAGTAACCCATCTTTTCTCATCTTTCATATTTTCTTTTCTTTTCCTTGAATCAGTTAAAGCCAACAAATTTCTGGGTTGAATTGAGCAAGTGCAGTAAATTTAGCAATTCTGTGTGATTTTTGTGTTGATTTGCTGCGAATCTTTTATGTGTTTTGTTCTGAAACATTACATTTGTTCTTTAATGGAATGTTCTGAAACGTTGTGTGTGTGTTGAAAAATCCATTGAAGAGAATTGTGATGAGGTTGAAATGCAAAATGAATAAATGACAGGTGGGGTTGTCCTCCAAGCAAATTTCCATGGACATATAGTGCGACAGAGACGTGCTATCTTCTAGAGGGAAAGGTGAAGGTATTGCCAGATGGGTCGGAAGAAGCAGTTGAAATTGAGGCTGGGGATTTGGTAGTCTTCCCAAAAGGAATGAGCTGCACTTGGGATGTTTCTCAAGCTGTAGACAAACACTACAAATTTGATTAAGCGACGGAATTAAAGGAGACGAGAGTCTGTCGCTCTCTTGTCATGTTTACTCTGTTATGTATTATTTTTTAGTCAGTCTATTTTTGTCTCTTCTTTAAAAATATTTCGGGTTGCGTCGCTAGTTCTCGTTTAACTACTTACTTGATACTTGATACTCTGTTTATGTAATAAATAAAGATGGTCACTGCTCAAGAACTGTTGTATGCTTGAATTTTAGATTGCCATCTTTGTGTTGCTGCCTTAGTTTCTTTATAAATTCAAGTGATATGCATTTATCATATGAACTTCCAAAAGCTCCAAAATACAATTTTATTAAAAATATTCCATTTTCTTCCATTGAAATTTATGAAAAGCTATGATGATGATGAATTACAAGGAAGGATATATATATAAATACATCCTATTATGAATGAGATTTTTACATGTGAAATTGTACAATTGAAACAATAACTTAGCCGTGTAAATTATCTATCACATACTCATGGCCCTCTCAGATTCACCCTCCTGCTGCAACTCCCCCTCTCCTCCCTCTCCCTTTTCCTGTAAATTTCATCTCAAAAGTTAGCATAAGCAACCTGGAAATTAATATAGACGTACAAAGACACCAAACCAAACCCTTTTCTCTGATAATTTTTGACACGATTTGTGAGTACACGATGACACGAAACGAATTCAATTTTCGTAATGTTTATGCTACAAATAGTATTTGATTGAAATATTACGGCACGATTATGACATGTCTTAACATAAATTGCAGCTCTACAGTAAACTATCTAAAAAGGAAGATTAATTGCAAATAAAGCTAAACTCCATTATCAACCACAAGCAACTGATATAGACTATAAAGAGAAGGGCAATTTATGAACCATACCACTGTGTCCTGCAACTTAATTTCCGCGAGGTATCGCTCAAATGCACCATCTCCTCTAAGAATTTTCCCACCACATCCTGTGGAATTTAATGAACCCACTGACTCTTCATCTATCACAACAGCATCTACTCTATCTTTTCCGGTTTTAACATCTGGAACCTGAAATGGAAGTATTGGATTATTTTATCAGTAAACTTTTTTGTTAACAGAGGATATGTAAATGTCAGTGCCAGTTTCAGAAATGCATCTTCGTCTTATACCTCATACATAGCTTCTGTTAAAATATTTTCCAGTAGGGCTCTCAACCCTCTAGCACCAGTGTTCTTAGCCATTGCCTTTTTGGCAATTAACCTAAGTGCCTTTTCCGTAACATGCAGCTTCACCTGTAGTTGATTAAGAAGTTACACAATTGAACCTCTAAAGAAAAAGCATTTCAAGTTAATTGGTGAGGTACAGAGAGAGAGAGATACTCACATTATTCATGCTAAACAATTTTTTATACTGTTTACCGAGAGAATTCTTCGGCTCTGTCAGTACCTATCGAAAGGGCGAAAAAAATGAGCACAATTAATTGCGAAATCAATATACTTATGAAAAATACAATAATGGAAACATGAATCATGAGATATCATCAATTTGAAGAAAACTAATAAAATCAAATAAAATCTATTAACTCATGCATGCCATAAAGATGAATGCAAAATGCATTGAATTTGGGAATCATTGCAAGAGCTAAATTTTCTCTATGAATACCAGACCAGTAAAAGTGTTTGCACAATAATAAACCAACTGAAGCATTTACACACTGGAGGTTTAATTTTGGGTTGGAAGAGAATGCTCTTCGTCCTAGGTGTTCAACACAAGCTCTCACACTGTCGTTTTAACGGCAAAAAAAATGAGTCAAGATATATTTAGTTTCATTCCTCTATACAAAAGGAAAAAGCAGTTTTAATTAATGTTCTTCTAGATTCTTAACAATCTCTGTGTGTTGAACATAAATACTGACAGTTGTAAACTTTAAGGTATACCTATTAGTAAAAGGCTACAAGGTAAAGAAAACATAAGTACTGGGGCAACAGGGTATTACCCGCACTAGTTGCTCCTCTGTCAAAGCCAACAAACTAACTAAAATCGGAAAACGGCCAATGAACTCTGGGATAAGACCATAAGCAATAAGATCAGCACTCTCAACCTGGTAACACAAAAAGAAATTGTGAAGATTCGAAGTCTCAGATAAAACTTCTCTTTCCAGATTAAATCAAGTATTATCAATTTTTATAGCATGGCATTTCTATTTCATTTAAGTAGATTAGTATGGACTTCTTACAGATTCAAGCAAAGAAGACGTGACCATAGCATCAGTTACTCCCCCTACTCTCATGTTAGCACGAACTGGTGCACCAAATCCAATTGACGCGTCTTGTCGTCTGATGAATAACACCATTTTTTTAGGATGCCATGAAAGACAAACATTTCACTATTTAACCTGCTAAAGCTCATTGCTGAGGCACTTACCTTTCTGAAATTGTCTTCTCGAGATCAACGAATGCTCCACCACATATGAAAAGAATATCTTTTGTGTCTATCTACATAAGACATGCTGGCATTCAATATTAGGCATACAAATTCAACGTTCAATCTAAAAATATAATGATTTTCCAATTAAGTAAAAAGAATTCTATGCTAGAAGTTAAAATGTAAACTACTAGATAAACACATACAGGAAAAAGGGATCTTTTCAAGATAATCAGAAGAAAATAGTGTTAAAAACAACTTAAAAATCTTTTATCAAAGAAGCAACATGTCATTGCTTTATGTATGAGTAAAGCAAGAAGAACATTGTCTGTCCATGGATCTTTGCGATACAAAAAATTATTGTAAACTGAAATATAACCGAAAATGGAATAGATTAACTGCATGAAGAAAAATGTACCTGTATGTTATCACCGCGAGGATGCTTTCTAGCCCCTTTCTCAGGAACATTTACTATCTGGAAGACAAGAAATTATTATCATTAGACAGGTATACAATGAGAGGTTCCAATGAAACAAAAACGTATGATAACCATTTAAAAAAAAAAACAATTTACCAAACAAAGTCAGATATTGTTCATTTGACATATCCATTAAAATTAATTAATTCGGTTTACTAAAATAGGAACTAAACCTTGCATGATGATACCTCAAAGAATTGTCTCTCAAAAGGAACAGAACCCGAACCACCTACCATATCATTTGAGTCTATTTTCTAAAAATGATCCGAATTTTAAAACATAACTGACCCATGCTGGAACCTATCTTCTGGCTCCACCAGTCCAAGCAGGAATATCCACAACAAATAAATTCAAACGTAAGATATTAGTTAAAAACTTGGTTAATGTAATTCTTTTAAGTTAACGCCATAGCGCCTAATATACAAATAAAATTAACTAGTCTTACAAAGAACAGTTCTAGGTCCACCACTTATTGTCCAATAATCAATATGCAAGTAAACAGCCAGCAACCAAACTTAAGCACTTCCAATGGGAGAGAGAGAACAAAGGACAATTGAAAATTACATAAAATGTCCTTCTGCAATACAAACTTGCCCAAATTTACAATATCAAGTCTTTGCATTGGCTTCAATAATACTGGAATACAAATAACAACTAAAAATAAACCAACAGATATTTACTCACAGTTCCTTCCAACATTTTCAACAATGCTTGTTGAACACCCTCTCCAGAGACATCTCTGCTGATGTTTAAGCTCTCAGCCTGTAATATGATAACATTTGTAAAAAAAAAAACTCTGATTAAAGAACAAAAAGAATTACGCAATGAAACAGAAATTCATTATACCTTCTTGGTTATCTTATCAACTTCATCAATGTAGACCATTCCTTGCTGGGCTGCTTGCACATTGAACTCAGCAGCCTAAACGCCAAAAGAGAATAAACTTGCAATTTCTCAAAATGAATTAAAGGGTAAACACACTCAAAAAGGCAATAAAAATGTTTTGCAAAATGGCTGACTATGGGGAGCCAAAACCAACGAAAGTCAAGCTCCTTCTAGTACTGAATGCATAGTTTTGCAACAATCATGTAATGTAGTTTCTGACAATAGCTCATTTTTCCCATTGTTGCAAAGTAATTGCATTTATCAAGCAATGACCTTTTCTTAATGTGCATATTGCATGAAAAAAGCTTAAGATTGTTTGCAAAGGCTAGATTCTAAGTCCATAGTCTTAAGCTGAAACTCTGGTCCCTATTACCTTACATTTTTTTTATGAAACAAGAAGCTTTGATTAATATTAGTCCCAAAGTCAATTGTGAAATTGAAATATATTGTCTAAAAATCCATCTGTTTTGAGAACTCAAAATACAGTTGCAAAAAAATGTCCAGACGTCCCTTCTCCATCAGCTAAGAACAGCTCCTTATTTAAAGCACATTCTAAAATTCATTTCAAATATTACAACGGAGAAAAGAAACAAAACCACTAACAGCCATAAATTTCAATAAAGCATGGAAACAAGAACAATACATTAGATTTCTAACGCAAGCCAATAGGCCAAACGTACACATCAGATACAAATCTAATCTCCATAACTATAAGAAGCATAATCACACACAAGAAAACAGTTTTTTTTAATTAAAAAGAAAAATCAAAAAGAAAAGTGTACCATGAGTAATTTATACAATATTGATTCCACATCTTCACCAACATAACCAGCCTGCAAAAAAATTAAAAACGAGCCTTCCATTAGCAGTTTGACAGTATAAGAAAAAGAAATATAAGATGGAACCGTATGAAAAGGATAAAAAGTAAAACTGAACAGACTGTAAAGCTGCATTTTGAATTATGAAACACAGGCAAATAATTCAAAGCCTGGCATGAGTAACAACCTTCATGACTCATAATTGTTTAGTTAAGTTAATAATACAGTGACAGGTTCCTTCTACCAGTAGAAATGATAGTCACAAACAACATGAAGAAACATTGAAATTGAAAATTGACTTTGATTAGTGGTTAATACTATGAAATAAGACTTGCCTGAGTCAGTGTTGTAGCATCAGCAATAACAAATGGAACATTCACAAACCGCGCAAGAGTTTTCGCCAGCAATGTCTTCCCTATTTCACATGTATGTTAGACAAGATGTATGGATTTAAAAATTTAGGAAGTTGAGAAAATGGCAGGCAAAGCAATATAAGATGTCAAATGCCATTTGCTTGCAACAATGCAGTAACATGGTGAGCTTGTTTTCTTTCGGTAGATTCAACACAGCAGACAGCAAATTATGAATCCGCATGTATCTTTAAGAACAAAAGGGAAGTGTAAGTTTGTATGTTTCTCTCCTAATTATTTAAGAACTGACAATGAAAAACGTTGAGTTACTTTCATATACAAGTAATCAATTAATCATGTACATTTTATACCATTACAAACATACAGACCTAAGAACAAGTAATAAGATAAATCACAAGCATGTATACACCAAGCACACACACCGCCCCAACTTAATTCCAGACACAAATCCAGCAGCTATCAGTATGCCATAGAAAAATGCTCTCTCATCAAATAAAAAATCCAAAACCAAAGTGCAAATCACCACAATATCTATACTACTATACACAAACACATGCATGTATGCATGCATAAAAGGAACAAAATATTAATAACATACCTGAGCCAGTAGGTCCCATCAAGAGTACATTACTCTTTTCAAGCTCAACTTCATCTTCTTCATCTATTGGCCCTGAATTCCCCGGTTCTGCTCCTGACCTAGCATTCAAATTCACAACTTCAGCGAGTAGTTGTAAAACATAAAACAAATACATATCTTCGATCAGCGAAGTGAATATTGACGCTGCAATATAAAGAGAAAGTACGATCTAACATGAAACTAACCCTTTCTTCAAGGAAGCATGGTATATTCTCTTGTAGTGATTATATACAGCCACGGCAAGCACCTTGAAGACACATATAAAACCTAATTAAACTAAATAACATCAAAGCAATAAACAATTCACAGATCATATTGAGAATTTTGCTATGTAGATAATGCAAATTTCAGTTTCAACCAATAAGAACAGAATCAATCAACATTCTTTACCAAAAAATTTAATAATCAACTAACGTAGGCCGTAGCAAGGCAAAGATAGCAAAAAGAACAAACCTTTTTGGATCGATCTTGTCCAATAACAAACTTATCAAGAGCCATACAAATCTCCTTAGGAGTAGGCAAATTCTTCCCCAAATTCGACCCGCCCCATGCAGTCTCTTCTTCTCCGCTGCCATTCGCCCTCACCACATTAACGCCCGGAGCAAATGGGGGCCCTGGCGGAGTATGCACAGCCAAACCACTCCCCTCTCCTCCTCCTTGCGGTGGCTCCTCCGGCCCATATGTCTTCAGGGTATTCCAAAACGACACCCTCAACCTACTCAAACTATTAATATTATTCTCATTTCCACCATTCCCAAATTCATCACATTCTTCAATACCACACGATTCACCATTCAATTCCGATTTCTTCTTAGTTTTATTATTGCTAACTCTTCCAATCTCAACAAAAGAGCCTTGAAGAGGCGCAGTTTTATAAGGGCGAAAATAGTAAGCAGTCTTACAAGTGGGGCAGAAATTAACCGCCTGATAATTCCCCGAAGTGGCCGCCTGATGGAGCGTGGGGAAGTGGCGATTGGAGAAAAGGAGATCCATGTTTTTTGAACATCTGGGGCAGTTAGTTTCTGCCCGAATTCTCCGAATATCAGTCCGCCCATTATTATTATTATTGCTTCCTTCCCATTTGAACCGCTCTTGGATTGACACTAATGAAGACGAAGAAGAAGAAGAAGAATCTTTCCTACGAGGGTTACCAATGTTGAGATAGTTTGTGTGGGTTGAGATAAAACGATGTCGTTTTGTCAAGATCAAGTCTTTCGCTTTGTTCCATCTATACATTTTGAACTGTGTGTATTGGGATTGTGTGTTCAGATGTGGATTTGTGTTATTTATATTAAAAAAGGGGAAGGAAGAAGTGTCGGGAGAGAGTATTTGTAGGTGAAAATATATGGAGGAAACAAAACTAACCACCATGAATGAATTCCAGCCTCTGTTCTACTCATCACTTGCTCCGTTTCAAATTAATCCAATCATTTCAACTTTCAACAATCACCACCAAATTTCACCTCCACCCAATATTTTTACCTTCATTGCAATTACTTTTATAACTTCTTTCCCTCTTCAAAGATGTATTACAATTGATTTTCATCAGTTTGTTTTCTTCTTCTGTTTTGATAATATACAAACATGAGATTTCACTTTCCATGTGAATTCCAACAAGCAATTTAGATTTAAGAAGAATAATTGGCAGATGCATGGATAAAATTAACAGAATGATAAAGTAAAATAACATTGTATTAAAATTGATTCAAAATCTCAAAGTAATAAGGCGATATAAATTAACATTGTATTAAAAATTGATTCTAAATCTCAGAGCAATAAGCAGACATAAATGTCCAAGCTGAAGTCTTTTCATGAATCTCCACTCTTTCCCACTGATTCTTCTTCAAATCCAACACATAGAGCTTGTACTCTGATACAGTGTAATCCCAACATACCGCCATCAACTTATGTTTCAACATTTTCAGCCGAAAGACATCGCCGGAGCCAGGAATCATGGCAATAGGTTGCCACGAGGACTCCCCAAATGCCCTCAATATGTTGGTGTTATCGCACCCATACCACGCGCCGTCACAATCACTTAAACCTGCAATGACTGAAACACAACCTTCTGGTAATAAACTTTCATGGGAGTCCCATTGCCATGTAGAAACATTAAAAGTTAGATATCCCCGCTTTGCCGGAGCTGGAGGATCAGAGAAGCCGTAGAGTTTGCCACGGTGGAAAATCAGGTTGCTGTTTCTTGGGCATCTGTTATCGTCCGGTAAGATTCTCCACTTATCTTTAACGACATCGTACTCCAATATTGTAAATCCTTTCTCTCTCGGAATACCATGAACATAGACAATATTGTCACCATCGGACGAACAATTCACCGGGAACGGACGTGGAGTTGGCATTTCAGCTCCTTCCCGCCACGTCCACGACGAAAGGTCGAATACATAAGCTTTGATGCCTCGATCCCAACGATAGAGAATGCGAGAATCTCGGCGACAAAATAATGCAACGAGGGCCAATTTCACACTCGCTACTCCATAACAATGAAAAAAATTTCTTGGGAGGAAATAAGGAATCGGCGGCACATAACAGCTCAGACTTGTCTCTGGATCAACAAGCTTTAATCCACAATTGTTGTCCTTGTCTTTATCATCAATAGTTTCATTAAGAATAATCACATCCTGTGTAATACATCTTTGCTTCCTAAAAGATCTAAACTCCTGTGAGCGAACCTCATACTTCCATGCCTTGCACACACAAGCGAGGATGGAAAACTGAATACAATGAACACGAATGAGACACTCACGACCTAAATCATCAGGTAAACCTGGAATGAGCACCATAATTTTGAATGTATATATTCTTTGACTAAGGTATATTCTCCCTATTTATAGAATTTTACAAAAAATCACGTGGGAAATTCCTGATAGAATTATGTAATATATAGAGTCCTATGAATTCTTATGATACACACTGCTGTCATAACAAGATTCCTGATAGGATTCTGTAATATAGAGAGAGTCCTATTAATATTAGACTTTGACTCTGAATAAAACACATTGCTCTCATCCAATCACATCTAAATCTTTAATTTTTTTGTGGTTACAAAGGATTCTGTAAATTTTGTTATTTTAGGAATTAGAAACCTAAAATAACAAAATATTACATTATTTCTAACATACAAGTAATCAAATAATCGGGTACATTGAATATAATTACAAGGAACTGGAAATCTCAGTCAACAGAATTTTACATTATTTCACAACTTCAGCTTCATAAAACATAAAACAAATACATATTTGCAAAGAAAATATTGAATCTCTAATAGAAAGAGGAAGTAGGATCTAAGAGCATTCCCAAGAGACTCCTAAACTTATTTTCTTTCCTACTTTATCAAAATTTTTAAAACTCTAATAGATTCCTAATATTAAACTCCTTAGCATAATAGATGAATTTGCATATTAATTTAAACTCTAATAGTTTAAATTACATCTTAATGCAATTTACTTTCTGCTTATTTACTTTGTTTATCGCTTTCCGCAAAGTAGGCGTAGTGTTAACTTAATTTAGTTTAGGCTCATTTTCACACCCAAAAGTCCTAGAGAAATTTCAGGCAAACGAACCAATCACCACCTTTTGATTTCGTTCGCAACCACACACTCATACACACCCTACTCTCGCGAACCACCCTCGCGAATTAAGCCCCAACAATTTAAATAGATGAATTTACACAAGTCAAAGCTCTTCCAAATTTTATTTTCCAAAATGAACTATTTAAATCAATGAAAACTAATATGTTTTAGAACATCTCTCAATAGTATGTTTTGACAAAGATGTTAAATGATTCGTCGCATGACAATTATGAAATCGATTACAAAAGTTTGTTGAGATTCTGTAACAGTTTTTTTCCGCTATATTTAACAACTCTACTTTTAATTTTCTATTGTCAAGTGTACACCTGACAATTCAGATTAACGGGTCGAAATTGTGTCAGGTTAACATGACACATTAATACAATTAATTCAAATTCAAACCCAACTCATTTATTGAACAGGTTAAAAAGTGAAATTCAAGTCCAACATGCTTAACAAACGGGTTGACTCATTTAACTGACACAATTAAATAAGGTTGAAACTTATGCTCGATAACACGATTAAAGAGTACACAATCAGATGCGACAAAAATGACACGAATTCAATTTTTGTAATGTTTATGTGTTAAGTATTGATATTCGATTAAAAATTCACTAACATAATTAAACAATTTAATTGACACGAATTGTTCTATTTATTTATCTGGGTTAACAGGTTAAATGAGTTTTTAAAAAACATATATAATATTTATTGTCTCAAACTTCAAATCTAAATTCCCTTAGATATATTTTTTTGAAATATATGATATCATTTAATTATTTTTATATTTTTTAGTTTGTATGGGTTTTAAATATTTTAATTTTTTAAGTTATCAGAAATTTTTTAACGGGTCATAATAGGTCGTAAGCGGGTCGTGTCGGGTTTACTTATTTAACCAATTTTTTACGGATCATAAACGTGTCAACTCATTTACTACCCAAACTCATTTAGACCATACCCAAACTAACATAACTTTGTGTCAAGTTGACAAATCGGATCTACTTTTATGATGAAGATTTGCAATATTGCACCTTTATTCTTACAAATGTAATCAATTTGTAGCATTTTGGAGTAATAAAAACACAATTTTTATGCTCCCAAACAACTCAAGAGATCCAGTTTTGAAACAAAAAAAAATCTCATTCAGTATTTGAAATAAAAATAAAAATAGAAAAAAGAAAATTGAAAAATTTATTTTTAAATTGAACATGGTTTAAGTGATAAATAGGAAAATATCACAAGATGAGAGAAAATATTACTATAAGTATATGGTAGCGGACAAAGATGTATTACAATTGATTTTCATCAGTTTGTTTTCTTCTTCCCTTTTTTTTTTGACATACTTTCTTCTTCTCTTTCGATAAGATACAAACTTGAGATTTCCCTTTCCATGTGAATTCCAACAAGCAATTTAGATTTAAGAAGAATATATAATTTGCAGATGCATGAATAAAATTAACAGAATCATAAATAAAATAACATTGTATTAAAAATTGATTCAAACATTGTATTAAAAATTGATTCTAAATCTCAAAGTAATAAGCAGATATAAATTTCCAAGTTGAAATCTTTTCATGAATCTCCACTCTTTTCCACTCATTCTTCCTCAAATCCAACGCATATAGCTTGCACTGTGATACGGTGTAATCCCAACTTACCACCATCAACTTATTTTTCCACATTTTCAAACGAAAAACATGGCCGGAGCCAGGAATCATGGCAATAGGTTGCCACGAGGACCCTCCAGATGACCTTAGTATGTTGGTGTTATCGCACCCATACCACGCGCCGTCACAATCACTTAAACCTGCGATGAATGAAACACAACCTTCTGGTAATAAACTTTCATCGGAGTCCCATTGCCGTGCAGAAACATTAAACGTTGGATATCCCCGTGTTGCCGGAGCCGGAGGATCAGACAAGCCGTAGATTTTGCCACGGTGGAAAATCAGGTTGCTTTTTCCTTGGCATCTGTCATCGTCCGGTAAGGTTGTCCACTTATCTTTACCGACATCGTACTCCAATATTGTAAATGGTTTCCCTCTCGGAAAATCTTGCTCGCAAGCAACATAGACAACATGGTCACCATCGGACGTCCAATTCATCGGCAACGGACGTGCAGTTGGCATTTCAGCTCCTTCCCGCCACGCCCACGACGAAAGGTCGAATAGATAAGCTTTGATGCCTCGATCCCAACAACGGAGGTGGTGAGAATATCGGCGACAAAATAATGCAACGAGGGTCGATTTCACACTCGCTACTCCATAACAATGAAAAGAATTTCTAGCGAGGAAATAAGGAATCGGCGGTACATAACAGCTCACTCTTGTCTCTGGATCAACAAGCTTTAATCCACAATTGGAGTCCTTGTCTTTATCATCAAAAGCTTCATGAAGAAGAATCACATCCTGTGTAATACATCTTTGCTTCCTGAAAGATCTAAACTCCTGAGAGTGAATCTCATATTTCCATGCCTTGCACACACAAGCGAGGATGGAAAACTGAGTACAATGAACACGAATGAGACACTCACGACCTAAATCATCGGGTAAACCTGGAATGAGCACCATAATTTCACGTCTAGATGGGGAAATTCCTGATAGAATTA
>CANYCX011364838.1:0-25321 GCA_948193385.1 Breynia disticha f. nivosa | reverse complement strand
AATCAATACAATGAATAAAATAAACAGTAATATTAATTCAAAAAAAATATGTCAAAAAATTATACACTGTATAAAAATAAAATTATTTAAAAAAAACATAATATAATGTGATTTTATGAATTTAACTTATAAAAATTATGTATATACTGAATAATAAAAATGAAATTAAAAAACGGATTAATATTTATACAAAATAATCTATTTCAATTGTTAAAAATCAACACAATGAATAAAATAAACAGTAATATTAATTCAAAAAAATACGTCAAAAAATTATACACTATATAAAAATAAAATTATTTATAAAAACATAATATAATATGATTTTATGAATTTAACTTATAAAAATTATGTATATACTAAATAATAAAAATGAAATTAAAAAACAGATTAATATCATTTACAAATGCCGTGTGTGACAGCTTAATATCAATTGTTAAAAAACAAATTAAATAAAAATGAAATATTAATTGTTATTATTTATAAAAACATAATATAATATGATTTTAATCTGATGATAATATCATTTACAAATGTCGTGTCTGTGCAATCAATTATTATGATCTATTCAATCAGATTAATATCAATTGTTAAAAATCAATACAATAAATAAAATAAACAGTAATAGTATTTTATATTATCATTTACTACTGGAAATCAGGAAGAAATAAGGAAGGCAAACTACATTGAAGCTGCTATATGTAACAGAGGTGATTGCACCTATGCCGAAAGAACTATTGACAAATAAAGTCATGATCAGACATGGAATTTCACAATTCAAATCATTTAGGTTAGCATATTATAGTATATTTCAAAAAAAAATACTATTAAATGGATAAATTACTTACTTGATAAAAAGCAGTATGAAAAGTTTTCTACATTAAAAACATAAAAAAAATGTTAAAGAACAAAATCTAAAACATTTGAGTATCATGAATATTACAGATAAAGCATTATGCAGTCTAAGTAGAGATGAGTATAGCTACTACTGTAGTTGCAAGGTAACGTATAATGATTTAGTTAAAATTAAGTACCTGCAAAATTTGATAGATAGAAACACTATGAATTAATAAAACTTATAAAGAAGCAAACCAGATAACACAACATAAAAATAATGAAAGAACAAAGAATTTACTTCCAACCTGAAATGATTGATACTTGTGAATTAGAGAAAGTGAAGGAATAAATTGTAGTATCGGTATCTATATATAATTTTATAACAAACTAAATTTTAAAATATATAAAATCAAATATGCAGATTAAATTCAGTTTTTTAAATTTTGATTTCGGGGAACTGGATTTCAATGTTATATATATATAATTGATAACAAACTAAATTTTAAAATATACAAAATCGAATATGGAGATTAAATTCAGTTTTTTAAATTTTGATTTCGGAAACTGGATTTCAATGTTTTATATATATATAATTTGATAACAAACTAAATTTTAAAATATACAAAATCGAATATGGACCTTTCATTCAGTTTTTTAAATTTTGATTTCGGAAACTGGATTTCAACAAAGATAAAATGCTGTTTTTTTAATATGTGATTTTAAATTAATATGTGATTTTAAATTTCTGAAACTGCTATACAAAATGGAAAAATGGAATTCTCTTTTATATTGCCATGTGTATGATTTTTGTTATGCCATTTGTCAAAATTCTGAGCACTTACTTCCCTTTTAGTATAATATATAGATTAATTATTCACTTTTTCAACCTAAGTATGATTCATGAGATTAATGTATGTATAATTTTCTGTTTGTTGCTTGCTTTCACATGCAATTGAAATGCTACTTGAAGAGTCTAAAGTTCATATTAGATTCTTCTAGTGTTGCACTTGGAACAATTTTAGAAGGCGAACATAAACCGGTTGCACACCATTTTAAAGCAAAACTGTGTGAGCGACCTGATGTGAACCCAGTTAAGGTAGAACTATTTTGAAATGATATCAATGTTTTTAGTTCTCCTATCGACGAATTTCAGTTGATTGAATTTTTCATTATCCTTTCTTTGCTTCTTTGTTCTTTCGCCTAGCCTTTTTCTTTTTTCTGGTTTGTCATTTACCTTTGCTTTCAATGATTCATGTTCCCAAGTAGTATACTCTGTCTTCCTTCAAATGTTTTGATGTAAAGTAGATTACATGTTTACTAATTTCATTCTCAGGTGATCCAAGGTTCTTCAGGAACTCTGCAAGAATTTCAGTTTCTTCCACAGCAGCCATCAGTTAAAACAGAAGTATATGAAAGAACTGCACCGTCCTATCAATATAGATCACTTGTTGATGGTCACAGTATGAAAGCAGCAGTCTTAACTTATGAACGACCATTGGTTCTTGCAGATGAGCGCGTATCCCATGGATATGGATTCCCAAGTCATATTCCCAGTCTAAATCTTATGCCCCAAGAAGGTAGACAGGGGCATGTCTTATTGAAAGATGCTGGAGAGTATGAAACTTTATCCCACAAAAATTGTTGTGCAAACATTGTGGATGCTCAAGTGAGTTCTCACCCAATTACCGCTTTGGAAATGTCATCGAATGGTTTTGCGATTGGAAAGGAAACGCAAGGTATTGTAGTACCTTGTGAAATGTTTGATACATGTTCAACTGTCTTCTATCTAGCAAGCAATGTGTTTTTTCAACTTCTTTTAGAGTGAGGAGCCAAGAATAGCAAGTGAAGTTGAAGCTAATGAGAAAAGAATTTGCAAAGAACTGGGAAAACAAGATATTTTGAGGCGAAAGGTTTGATCTTGATTCGTACAACATCAGCTCCTTTTCTGCTTTTGTTTTATGCTGATAATGTAAAAGAATTGAGTTTTTTTTCAGAGAGAATAGTTAATGAGGAATGAAATAGAAAGGCTTGAGAGTGAGAAATGAAAGGAAGAAGATAGATTGTTACGTGAAAACAACGAGAGGAGGAGAGATATTTGAGAGAGAAAAGGCGTGAGATGGAGCGGATAAAGAAGTTCTTGCTAAAGGAGTCTATGAGAGTAAGTTTGTGATCTCCGCTACCGAATTTGCCTTCTAATTCTGCATGTGAAGGTGTAATATATTATTTGGATTTGTGTGTTAACTATATAGGCTGAGAAAATGAGACAAAAGGAAGGACTGCATAGAGAAAAAGAGGCAGCTAGGAAAAAAATCAACATCAGAAAGCGCCATTGCAAAAAGGATGGGTATAGAGTCAATGGAGCTTGTAGATGATGAAGGCTTGGAACTCATGCAATTGGCTGCCTCAAGCAAGGGATTGCCTTCAATTACTTCCCTTAACTTTGAAACTTTACAGGATCTTCATTTATTTAGAGATTGGTAGTATCTGCTTGCTGACATCGTCTTAGCATTTCTCCTCTTTTTTCACTGTAGCTTAAATCGTTGTAGCGTTTCTTTGAGCTAATAAACTTAGTCTTCTATTTTTCAATTCCTTCTTTTTGGCAGTTTTGCATTTTTACTCACTTTATGTTTTGGGATTTATCTAAATTGCAGGAACATGTGACAGGTTTTAATAGTGATTAAGATTCAGATATGCGTGTGGGATGAGAAAAATGTTAATTTTATACCGCACCTCTCTGGTACCTTTTCTTCTATTTTTAATTTTTTCCTTTTTTACAGTTTTGAATTTTTACTCACTTTATGTTTTTTGATTTATCTATTTTGCAGGGACTTGTGACAGGATCCAACAGTCATTAAGTTCTAGATATGCAGGTGGGATCAGAAAAATGTTAATTATATATGTTTATTTATGAATTGTTTCTGTTGATTTTGCACAGTTTGATTAGGATTTGAAATTGTAATTTCTTTACTAGTGGTTAATTTGTGTATATGTGGCTATTGGTTATGATAATGTCGGTAGGTGGTGTTAAAACAACAGAGTCTATAATGTGCAAGATAAAGAAACTTGGGAAGTGGTGCCTGTTGAGAACACGGAGTTGGTGAATGCAACGGTAGTTACTGATTGGATATGTGAAACTGGGAATGTAAATATTGGGCATGTTGATTTGAGCAATGTTGTGTATATGTAGGAGAACCAGGATGGACAGAAGATATAAGCAGATGAAACTGTGAATGAAAGTTTGGCGGTTGAAACTGAGCTTCTCAAACAGATGGGGCAGGCGGAACTAGAAAAACTTACCTGTGGAAATCAATCATCACGCGTCTTAGATCAGAAGGAAAAATAGTTCTGCCTGTTGCAACCTCTGGAATTGCTGCACTACTGCTCCCTAATGGTAGAACCGCACATTCAAGATTCCACATACCTCTTGACCTCACCCCAGAATCTACATGTGAGATACGTCATGGGACACAACTGGCAAAACTTATTCTCAACGCATCTCTTATAATATGGGATGAGGCACCAATGGCCAATAAACATTGCGTTTAAGCTTTGGATAGAACCCTGAGAGATATCCTTCGAACAAAACATGAGAACAGTTTAGAAAAACCATTCGGTGGCTTGACCACTATTCTTGGAGGAGATTTTCGTTAGATATTACCAGTCATCCGCAAAGGACGCAAAGTTGACATTATAGATGCCAAACTCATCATATTTATGACATCATGTCAAATTCATGGAACTGAAACAAAATATGAGACTATCAACGAACGAGCACAATCAACTAACTAATGATGCAGCTGAATTCAATGATTGGCTGTTGCAAATTGGAGATGGATCACATTACGACCAACTTGACAAAGAACTGATCAAAATTCCAACTAATATGATGTTGTCTGATAATAATGATCCGATACATCGCATATTCCAAGCAGTATATCCTTTCATTTCCCAATCTTACACTGAATCAACATATTTGCAAGAAAGGGCAATTCTCACACCAAAGAATGAGATTGTCAACCAGATCAACGACTTCGTCATTACATTGATACCAGGTCAAGAAAATCACCTACTTTAGCTCTGACACAATCTGTAAGTCTACTACTTCATCAAGAGACGACAATTTGCTTTACACAACAGAGTTCTTAAATGGACTTCAGTTCAACGGTGTGCCAAATCATAACTTACGACTCAAAACAGGAGTCCCAGTCATGCTTTTGAGAAATTTAAACCAAACACAGAGTCTTTGCAATGGAACAAGACTACTAATAACACACTTGGGAAAATTGTCAATCGTCGCCCAAATACTGACAGGAACACATGTAGGAAACATCGTAACAATCCCTCGAATTGTAATGTCACCAAATGATGCAAAGTGGCCATTCAAATTGCGACGACTTCAACTTCCACTAACTTTGTGCTACGCGATGACAATTAACAAATGTCAAAGACAAACGCTCAAACGTGTTGGTTTATTTTTGCCGAAATAGGTATTTTGTCATGGACAACTGTATGTTGCTGCATCAAGGGTTACAACGAGAAACGGTTTCATCATATTGAACGTGGACAATGAAATGGAGGATACCATGTTTGTTAAAAACATAGTGTACAAAGAAATATTCAACAACACTTTCTCATGACTACACATCAAACAAACTCATTTAACAGTAGAACATCTTCTCATTTTGTATTCACAATAATTTATATCACATTTCAGTTCACGCATTCTTTCTAATTTACTGCATATGAACGAAGATATTATGTGCAAACAATTGCTATATTCAATTTTATAAATACCATTCAATCTAACACTAATTACAATTAGAATAATAATACGTTAATTTCATAATTCTACCAAAAGTAGCACATCCCGCGCGAGCGCGGTTTTCCGACTAGTTTATAATTAAAAAGGATAATAGGCTCATATTTGTAGTTGGGTAATTTGAGAGCCAACTGAACAGCACGTGATGATGATTGAGATCTCTGTTTGAAAAACATATAGAAACGGTAAAAAACCCAAATTCCCGCTCGCCCCATCCAAAATTCAAAACACAACTCCTTTAACCATCCCCACTTTCAATACAATCCTTCTCGAAACATCCCTGCCAAACAACAAAATGAACACCGATTTAATAGAAATCGAAGACGACGACGACAATCTCCTTTTAAACGGCGCCGTTTCATCCACCGCCCTCGATTTCTCTTGTTCTCCTTTACTCACGTCTAATCCAACCTGTTAGGGTTTTTCAATGTTTCTTATGTTTTAGATTATTTTTCTGAGTTTGGAGATGTGAAATTATTGTGTATTGTTGAAATTGTTGCAGATGAGGAGCAAATGAGGGGCAGTGAAGAGAAGGAGAATGTGAGTTGTGGGAATAAGCTAAGTGTGGAGAGACAGAAAATGAAGAAGAAGAAAAAAGGGTTTCATTTACGAAAGAGTTTGGCTTGGAATCATGCTTTCTTCACTGATGAAGGTTTTTTTAAATATAATTTGACTGCTTTCTATAGACTTTTTTCTAATTGGATTTTGTCATTGTGGATGTTTTAAGTTTGATGGTATTGAATTTGGTTGTCTAACAAAGTAGGATTTCTGTTAAATTTTCGTAGAAATGTTGCAGTGCTTGTTCAGTTTAGAGAATATTCGAAAAAAAAAATTTAGAAGTTGATGATGTATTAATCTGGTGCTTTAAAATTGACAAATTTTGTAACAATAAAAACTGAAAATTTTTTGTTATTGCCAATTGTTTTCTAAATTTAAAAATGTTTTAATTTTTACAAATGAAACATTTTCAAGTGTTCTCCAGCTTTTCAAACTAGGAAAGAAAACAAACAAAAATAAACAGAAAACTGGTTTCAAACTATAGATGCTGTTAATTTTTAAAATTGAAATGTTTCACACTCCGTGTTTTTTGTTATGGCTTGCTTAAAGGGGAAGTAAAATGTGTTAATTTTCTTGTTTGTTAGACTTTTGATGTATGAAATGAACGAAATTTGCGAATTTTGCAGGCGTTTTGGATCCAACGGAATTGTCAATGCTTAGTGGGGGTTTGGATGCTCCTGGCAGAGAAAATTTATCAGTTATTGATGAAGGAATAGAATCATTTTCTGGCGATCTGGAAGATGACTTGCACAACTTACAAGCAAGCAATGATAATTTATCGAAGGAATTACCTTCAAGTAGCATAAAAAAAGGCCAGAAAACCACTAGAAATGTTGTTTCAGCATCAGTGCCTGGTTTGTGTGGCAAAGAGAAAAAATTGAGCTCTGCTTCTGCGGTTTGTTTCCCTATCGTTTAAATTGAAAACTTAATGTTTTGTTTGAGCGAAATTTTATTTTCAGTTATGATTGCTTGATGATCTTATCAGGTGAAGCGAAAGGTTCTTTCAGCTCATGATATCAACAAAAGTGCATCGAAACGTGGTGGAGTTTCATTGCAGTCTGTCCCATCATCTTCATATCCTTTTACTGTGCTTTTTTCCCAAAACATAGGATGTTTTATAACTTCAGTTATATTTTCTTTGTGTTAAGAAAAAATGTTTACTTAACTAGATTGAACTCTTAAAAGGCCTTCGAATTTGAACACAACAAAGGCTGTAAGAAAGGGGCCAAGAGTTTCTAAATTGTCAACTACGAAGCCAGATCAGTTCGTAAATTCTGCTGCTAACCAAAGTTCAAAAACTTCTGTGAATCCCTCAAAATGCAACGAAAAAGCTCTGCCAGGTATTTTTGGTTTCCAAACGAGTGCTAATTTTTTTTTGGTGTGGGTGGGGAGGATATTTTTCTCTATTTGATAGATTTGATTACTGATTTTGGTCAAAATTTATACACAAGAAAGAGTTGTCACAAAGTTTTTGGATTTCAGATGCCTTTATGAACCATATTATGATGATTTCTTGATTGGTTGGATGTCCATTACTTTTTTTTTCATTATGAAAAAAAACTGATACCTCTATATTATCTTCTATCTACACAGCAATTCCCAAGAAAAATGTTGCAAAAGCAACTTTCAACACAAAAAGTTCTTCAAGTATTGTGACATCTGGCCCTGCTGTCAAACCTATTTTGAAATCCTCCATTCGGCCAGCTAGAAACGTGGTGAGTATGTAGTGCCATTTATCATAGATTGCTGAACTACTTAAAGTTGGCAAGACCTGTAGTATTAAAATGCATCTGGATCTTTTATTTTGAGCTCCATAGGTTAAGCCAGTCTTAAAGGCATCAACCACTGTACACAATCTCACAGTTAAAGCAAGTAAGATTGATGTCAACTCGGCAGTTTCTATATCTGCACTTACACCAGGTGACCATGATGGTAGTACTGGTAGGAGTTCAGTTTCCTTAGATTCAAACATGCGACAAGCACAGCCCCAAGCTGCAAAGCCAACAGGATTGCGGATGCCATCACCATCATTAAGATTCTTTGATCAGGTTTGCACACTCAATATATGTTATGCAACTGCTTTCAACCTTTTTGACTGGAAATTGTTTGACTGACACTATTTCATGCCTTATTCATTATTTGCCAATTTTTTTTTTCAGGCAAAGCCTGGCAGTTCTCAGGGCTTGCTACAGAAAAGTAATCAACTGGTTCGTCCTACAGAATCTGGTGTGTGTGCAAGCAAAGTTGGTGGTCTTAGGCCTCCACTACCACCAAGGAAGACAGCTGCTCTGTTGGATTCGGGAAGCTCTATTGTGCCTACAATCGACTTGAGTTCACTTGAGAAGCTAAAATCTAATTTGGAGGCAAATAACGCCCGAAAGGTGCGCATGAGCAGTCCCAGTAAGTCTCAGATTATCGATGAGAAAATGAATGAGCAGCATGTCAATGATGTTGGTTCACAATTGCCAGATGTTGCAAAATTGGCTGAACCATTTGAGATTGAGAATAAGGAAGCCAACTTGAAAAATTCTGAGTTTCTCTTCCATGGTACATGTGAACAATTGAAGAAAGATGATGCTAGGGAAGCATTCAATGGCTGTCATCTAGAGAGAAAAGAATTAGTTTTGCCTGAAACAGATAATCCTAACTTGACGTGCCACATTAATGTCTCAATTGAAGTCAAGGGTTTATCTGAGACAAAGAGCATCGATGAAATATGTCTAGACACACAGTCCATTAATATGAAAAATTCCTGTAATAATCTGTCTGACAGGATGGAGGAGCAAGCTGAGGAACATGCTAAACTGACACAGATTGGATCCCATGGAGTTCATTCACTCTCCAGTATGAACGGTCCGATGCTGGAAGTCAGTGGTCTCTCTGAGACTACGAGCATGACCCACTGTCAGATTTGTGAAGATACACAGTCCATTGATATGGACATTTGCAGTGATAAAAGTAATACAGAAGTGTATGAAGGTCTTCCTGGTGAGATACATGATATGAATGAGCAATTTGATGAACAAGGTAAGCAGATGGAGACCAACTACTGTGAAAAAACTATTATGAACAGTACACTGTTGCCGTTAAATGATGATATTTTGTTTGAGACTGCACGTGATGAAGAGCTTAGCGGATGCAAAAGTTTGAAGGTTTCAAATTGCTGTGTACAAGCCAAAGTCTGTACTCAAAGTAAACCAGAATTTTCTTTCAGTCTCTCTCACTGCAAAGATGTAGAGCATAGGAAAGATGACACTACAGGAATTGATAACCTGAGCTGTGAAGTGCAGCAGGATGTGGGGGATGCACCAGTTCTGTGCGGTGACGATAATCTAGTAAATGGAAGTGGGAAGAATACATTGAGCATTGGATCTGCAGTTAAGCCTCTCTTGATGATCATGGATGATTTACATGAGAAAGAATCAGAAGAAGATGGATTTCCAAATTTCTGCGCTGTTGAAGAAGGAAACTGTGGTGTGCCTGACCGGGATGCAGATTCTTGTCAGGCTACCCTTGTTTTGTTGAGAGACCCTGACCCATGTGAAAGTGAATTGAAAAAGATGGGTAATCACTTGGTGATTACTGACTCCTTAAGTGGGATGCATGCAGAATATGATAGTTCTAACACTTGTGTCGTTACAAAAGTGGAAAAAGGTCTTCCCTTCGGAGACAAGCAGGATAATAACGAATCCTGTGTCAAGTCTGTTCCTTTAGAAGAAACTAATTCAGATAAAGATGAATTGAGAAGTCCGAGTATTATTGGTTCAACAGCTCATCTCGAGAAACTTGATGGAGTTGATATGAATGGACAGGTCAGCCTGCATGTTGAAAGTGCACCTACAGTTAATGAAGTCAATCAAGTGGTCCAGATTATCAAGCATCAACTCCTTGAAGGAAGTTCATTGGCTTTGGAAAGAACAGATGGGGATAATCCCCTGGTCACATCCCAACCTGTTTTAGTGGTTAACAGTTCTTATGAAGAAAGTTTTCTGTGTGAGAAGGAAATTGATTCTTCTGTGCTTCATAATGTATGCTCTAATGGTATTGAAATCGGCAATGAGATTCAACAGTTTCTGGAACAAGATAAGATGGTCATAACTGATTACTTTCATGATACTGAACAGAAGAATCAGAATGAAGATGGCCATGATGGTCTCCTGTCTGATGATGCAAGATCCATTCAAGATTCCCTGAAGGCTGGAAATGTGATAATTCCAGAAACAATTGCTGCTGGTGCCGCTGGATCAGTAGTTCCTCATGTTCTTTGTCAGGTTCGAAGGACAGAAGAAGCAAGTCAACTCACTGTTAAAGAAACACGGACGGAAACTCCACGAGGTCAACTCTCTATTGAAGATTCCCTGAAAGCTGAAAATGTGATAATATCAGAAACCATTGCTGCTGGTGCCACTGGATCAGTAGTTCCTCATGTTTTCGGTCAGGTTCAAAGGACTGAAGAAGCAAGTCAACTCTCAGTTAAAGAGACACTGATGGAAAATTCACAATGTCAGCTCTCACATGAGAGTTTGTTAGAAGATATATGTAACACTAACATTAGCAGTTCAGGGGAAAATTTGAAAGTACCTGACAACATTCAAGAACAACCAGAAGAGAGGCCAGTTCTTGAAAATCCTGACCATATGACTGGACCGATTTATAAGGATGGTCTCGGTTCATCTGATAATTACTTGCTGCCTGGTGAAATTTCTACTGTGGAAGATGTTACCAGTGGTGGTAACAATGATGTTTTAGAACACATCAACAGTTCAACTGAAGTGGAAACTGTAAATATTTGCTTTCATCTAACGCCTGCTATGGAAGGTTCTGGTTTGGAAGTAGAAAGACAGGCTGAATCAATGGATGACATGATGATTTCAGGTTCTCTTGAGGTTGAATCACCTGTTGAAAATGTTGATCTCATTATTGCAGGCGAGTGTGAAGCAGATGAGAAACATAAAAGTAATGAACCTCCGGAATTTGAGTCTCCAATGAACAATGAGTGCCAGGACCCTTCGGCTGAAAATAGCATTGCTGATAAAGTTGATAATGATGCCTCAAGTACTGACATCATGCAGGGAGTAGAAGCTTATTTATCGGACAGTAAAAGTTTGGCAGTGGAAGATGAAGCTCAAGTGGTCGAAGAGAGTATTCGTCAGAGTGATATTCAGTATGAGATGGACGATGGTACAGAAGATAAAAATGTTACAGCATCATCGTAAGCATATCTTTATTAATCGTTATTGTATGCCTATAATTTTGGATTGAGATTCTGTACAATTTTCTCTAGCTATTTTATATTTGCAATGACAGCAAAGAATCTATGAATGAGAGGAGAAATGCGCCTGTGATTAAGCCGCCACCAAATGTTGAGCCTTTTTCTGATGAATGGTTAGCTGCATTTGAAGCTGCTGGAGAGGTAAACTAATCTTTATTCTAACAAGTTACAAATTCTGATGTGATGTTTGATGATTAATAGAAGAATGCTTTCTCCAGGAAATTCTGACCATGAAAAGTGGTGCTGTACAAAATTCCCCCCCTGACAAGTCTCAACCTGAACCAAGTCCTTGGTCCCCGGTATGGCCTTAAAATAGTTTTAAGATCACATCTTCATTTAGAACCACTTCCACCTGGTTGTAGTGTCTATCTAATGTATTCTTTTTATTGTAAATTTTTTATAGGTAAAACGGAAGAACAATCAAGAAATTGGACCACACGACTGTACGAAATACACTAACACAGGGATTCCACCTTCCGCATCTAGTTGACGAGGCGGGATTCTGCTCCAACAATCGGATTGGATAAGTGTAATGTACAGAAACCTAACATGCTCCACTGGACTATTTCGGCTCTCTTCCGAGTGACGAGACGTTTCAGGCTTTCGGTTTATCATTCTTTGTCACTAACACCGTCATCAATCTAAAAGCATGCTGAAAAAATAATTGACTTCACAACTAGTTGCCACATTCTTCATAGAAAATGTATTACCTAGTTTTATTTTTTCCTTTTGTATCTTTGATCTATCAAGTCTTTGAAGTGTAAATTTTGTGCCACCAGAACTTAAAAAGCAATATTGTCTTCAGTATTTTTTAAAGAATTTTCTGAAAATTTTTGTCCAATATTATCATCACATGCACTATCCTAGGAAAAATTGTCCAAAACTATGAACACATGCACTATCCTATGAAGAATTTGATTACTATCATCAGATGCACTATCCTATGAAAAATTGTGCCACAAGAACTTAAAAAGCAATATTGTTTTCGATATTGATTTCAAAATTTCCTATTCCAAAGTAATCAAATTCATAATATTTCTTCATATCTTCTTTCTTCATTGCAAGAAATCTTTTTATTCCTGACCACTAAAACACTTAGATCTTTTCGAAGAAAAGGTGGAGGAGGATTCAAAAGAAAGGGGTATTCAATATTGGTTGAACATACTAGAAGTTTTATTAAAAAATATTGGATAGCCATTTTTGAATAATTAAAGGTGGGTGATTTACAAAAGAGTGGATTACTACAAGCGTATAGAGCACCGTTTCAACAAATAATGTTGTTGAAGGTGAAAAAAAGACATTGAGGGCCATAAAAACTCATTGACACTTTATCAACAAAAGTGCTAGTCAATTTAATGGTATTTACCAGTTTTTGCAAATGAACTAGAGCATTGGTTGAGGTGACGATCAACTTCTGGAAAATGCTAGAAAATTGTACCGGAAAGAGAAAAATGACAAATATAAATACAAAATATTTTGTATATGAGCACACTCAAAGGGTTCTTCTCCCCTCCATAAAATGAGAAGAAATAAGTATGATCAAAGCATTCTGAAGAAACTGTGATTCTAGAAGTACTAATGTTTCTGTTGTTGGTAATTATATGATTGTGCAAACAAGGGAAATGACTAGGCAGCAATGGACGCCTAATCTAAAAATTGAAAAAGTAAAAAGAAAACACGAAGGGAGGGTCATTCACATTGAGAGCACTGAAACTCAAGAATATTTTTAGTCCATTACGAAGAAAATGATGTACACAACATTGAAAAAAGTTGAAGATCTACATGCAAACGAAGAGAAGACAGAATGACGGGGAATAACATATGCCACATCTCCAAAATATAGAGCAATGTCGTTTTCAACAAGAATAATTTGAATATATTCTTGATGAAAAATACTTTCACGATGAATCCAATGCAACAACAAATTTATAATGAAATTGTAAAAGAAAAATCTTTTTCTAAAGACATAGAAACAACTAGATTTGACTTTCAATTTTTTTGTTGAATTATGTTATGTAATTATTATAATATTTTTTTAATTAATGCTATTTTTTTCTTTAATCCTTTTATAATTGTCATTCTCAAAATTAATTGTTATGTTGAATTAAATTTTATAACAAATCAAACATTAAGTTACACAAAATACAAAAACTAAAAATATAATTTTGCTATTTAAAAATTGAGTACGCTAAAATTGAGAGTTTTGTTTGTGAGAGATAAGCAGAACTCTAGACTACTGATGTGATAATGCTGAAAAAGAAAGTTAAGGTAACTCAAATTTAGATTATGATGGGACTTTCGATCGTAGATGTTCTTAGATGATGTTGGTTTTGCTCTAACCTTCATTTTTTCATATGTATTCAAGACATTGTTAATATAAATAGTTTTTTGTGGTAATTTTTGTCTGGCCAATTGTACGCTTTACATATTTCTAGAGCATAATGTAAGAAAATACTAATTCTATTTAAATTTTACATTGGATAAATTAATCTACTGTTAGTATTAGCCTTAGCCCCAATACAGTGGTATATGTACCTTTTATTATGATTAATAAAATTATGAGACATTGTTCTATTATTTTATATATTGACTTGTGCTATGTGTTTGATAAATATCCATGAATGTTTACTCAACTGCTTGAAGTATCTGTTAATGTGAGCCTTAAGTTTAATATAGTTGTTTGATATAAACTTGCTTGTCATTATGAGAAAATGATAAAGATAAGGAAACATATTTTATCTATCTAAGTTTTTGTGCATATAGAATAGATAAAATGATCCAAAATGTTAGTCCTGTTCAATTATCAGTGTAAGACAATCTTGTTCAATTATCAGTGTAAGACATTTGATAGTGATTCATGTGAACATCAAACAATAAAATCTAAATGTTCTTAGATGATAATTGACAATGAGAATTGCAATGAATTAAAACTAGCATGTGTTTTGATGAGATGATTGTATCATAGAGCACAGAAAACATAGATACATTACAGAGAGGATGTATTGGACTGATCCACATAAACAAAAATGTTACATGGTTAATATAAGGCATAAACATCTTCAAAGTGGTGCTTAAACTAGAATCCTAAGACCAGAAGTCTTAATATGACTTAGGTGAATTTTAATATGTTTTGACATATGTTGAACGTGGCTTATAACTATATTGCAAATACGGATGAGATTGGTTATATCACAATCCATGTTGTTGAGCCATAAAGAAGAGAAGAGATTGTCACTCTCAAAAGAGAGATGATATCATTGGCTATTTGATATGTGAACGGAGTAGTGTTTGTCCAAACTCAGATTAATTGATAGTCTAAATAATATCTTTATTTTAGTATCGCAAATATGATAAAAAAATGACAGTACATAATATGGATGACTTGGCCCATGCCTTATACTGTCATGATATCAAAGTACAAAAGATCATATAAAAATTTTACGCATAAAATGAGACACAAATGAGTAGAGTATCAGTAGCAATTTGCCTTAATTCCATAAAATACTTAAAACGTAAGGAACGAATGTGTATATTATACATAACTAGGTAAGTGTATTAGTTTTTATACTTACTGAGTTATAAACTCATGAAATGTTATTGGTTGTATATGTTTGGCCAAAGCATTGAGGTAGTAGTGAGGACATTACATCAAGATTTATATTCACACTTTGAGATTTTGCTAGAAGAGTTGTGTAGTGCTCTTTTACATTTTAGGCTGTGAATAGTTTGTTTTGTAAACTGTGGCCATCCTAATGGTTATGAATTCATTGCATTGCATGGGGTTTTGTACAATGGCATGTAAATATTGTTTATATTCCACGTTTGTTCCGCATATGAATTCTAAAAAATAGTAGTTTTAAATATTGAATCTCGACATTGGGACTTATTTTATGATTTTAGTTTTGCAAAAAAAAATTATGGATTTTAGTAAATCAAATATTTATTATTTTAAAAATTATAATGTGAATTACGGGCATCACAATGTAGAAGGCACGTAATTTGTGTTAGGTTTTTATATGGCTTAAGAGATCGGCACAAAGAAAAACTTTGCAAAAATAACCACTAATAACCATATAAAACCATTCCAAGAACTCAAACACGAATTACATGTAAGTATATTAGATAGTTTAGTGAAAACACCTTCAAAGATGTCACCTTTATTCCTCGAATGAATTCTTACATGTAACTACTGTATGAGAGTACTATCTTACAACCTTGATCATGATCAAATAATCACCAAGAGGCTACCTTTGAGCTACCCTCCTCTATAATTTTGCACAGAATTGGCTAGTGTGCTAGAACTCAGTTCTTTTCCAGTTTTGGCTATGGGAATGATGATCAAACTGTTTTGACTCACCTTGAGACTCTCTGCACGTGTAGGGGCTATCAAGTTAAGAGAATTATGTATTCACTGTGAAACTTAAAATTTAAAATCATTTAACCCAAATTTCCAGCAATTTATGATAATGATTTAAAATTAATTAATCAAAACTGAGGAGAGAAAAAAATAATATACACGCTTTTATAAAACCGAGCCCAAATAAAACATAGTTTATAACAAAGAGTAATGTAGAAGCTGATACAATAAGTTTAAAAAAACATTCAAACTAACTCACGTGTATATATAAGAATGTACAACATGTACAAATCAAAATATCAAAACTGATCCCTAGAGCTAGACCTAAGATGTCAAGCTCTCGTACTCTGATCACCGCAAATATCCAGTCCAGCAAGCAGCTACCTACGATCTGCACAACATTAAACAAACACACAGGGATGAGTATATAAAAATACTCAGTAAGTGTAAACCCAATTTTTATTTAAATGAGGTGTAGGGGAATCTCTAGTTAGCACGGAGAGTGCTTGATGAATATGGGTCGTGCTCATCACTGATTTCCTAGTTGGCACGGGTCGTGCCCTAGTTAACAATTTTTCCAAATTCATCTTAAGCACGAAGCGTGCTGTTCAAATTGGTCCAATCACGAGGGTGTGCTGGTCAACACAATGGTCATTCTAAGTCTAAAAAATGCATATATACATTATAATTTCAAGTATATAGTCATACAACAACATTTCCATATATCTTATATGTTGTTAAGGTATTATGTATACCATTCCACACAACAAAACACTATTTACTTGCAAATAGCCTCTCAAACCAAACTAATATACCAAACATAAGCACAAAACACATATATCCCAACCATTCAATCTCACACAACAAATCTCACATAGATTCATCAATATAAACCACGCAGGCCACACAGATTAATTTAGCACATAGCCTTAATAACCACATAGGATCTATTTTTAATGTCATCATATTGGTATGAATGCAAATGAATATGCAATGCTAGTGCAATCCACACAGGACGTATCCCGTGTTTTTGTACTCTATAGCACACATAAGAGGATTCCTCTATAGCACACAGCAGAGGATTGTCACATAGCTTGAGCACACAACTCTGAGCGTATAACTCGTAAGGACAGTATAAAATTTTCCCAAAGATAGCACATAACACGTCTGTAATCCACACAAGAATCGTGTCACACAAATGATATGCAACACATGAATGTATAAATGAGATTCATATTAATAACACACAACGTCATTCACATAGAAGCACATAACATAATTACTCAGATCATATTCCAGTAGCTCAAATCATCATATACATACACAGTTCTTTTCTTTCATGCCTTGCACAAATATTTGAATTCAATAGCACACAGTAAATGAATAATCAAGGCATATAAACATATCACGTAGATAATAACCACAAATATAACCACATACAACAAGGCACAAAGCTTTCATTTAAAGCTTACACAAAGCTTAACATAATCAACTTTGTTTAGAACCTTTCTTTCACTAGATTTTTAGTTTATTTACATTCTTACAAGTATGAATTAATCATACAAATGTAAATTGTAAGTGTAAGAGCACTTACATCGGCTATCGTTTGAAGTTGGTGTCGGGCTCAACTTCGATCCACAGCTCGTATAGATCCTCCTATACGAATTCAAACATATAAAGACTGTCAATTACTTACTCATAACTTGTTTCACACTTAACAACAAAAAATACAACCCTTAGTTCATACTCTTCATTTCTCAGAATCTTTCCAACTAACCAGGTTTCTTACCTCTATTCAACTTATGATCCACATAGTAGTATAGGTGTAATTAGCTCTAAACCCACTAACTAACACCTTTTTAATCTTATTTCACATATATCTTAACATATCAGAGAAATTCAGTAGACTTATCTCCCTATAAATTCAGATATATACAAAATTAAGCTTAGAAGCTTACCTTGATGACTTTTCACTTCAATTCTTATAAGAAATTAGTTTTTCTTGCTGAAATACTTCCTTAACTCCTTCCTCTCATAATTTTTAGGGTTTAATTTGAAGGAACTTTAGTGTTTGCTCTGTTTTCCAATAAAATAGTATACTACAGTCGGTCAGTTCAAATCAGCCCAATTGATACGCTTTGAGCACGGGTCGTACTGCATGTAGTGTTGTACATTTTCAGCACGAGTTTCTGTTTAATCGTGCACGATCTCATTTTGAAATAAATTCAGCACGTGGTCATGCTGTTGTCCAGGTATGAACACGTGCTCCTCATTTGGCATGAGCATGAGGGCGTGCTGCAGCTCGTGCTGCTTACTGTTTTTCTGAATTTTTACCTAAATCAATCCAATTTGATCCTGCTTTAAGCTATTTTCATATAACTTAATTCGAATAAATTTTAGGACTTTACATTCACTCCTTAGGAATTCGACAATTGGAGGTTATGAGGTCTAGAGAGAGATGAATGACCTAATCCTATCCTATTTGCTTAGCTAAATCTCTTAAATGATAAATGAATTCAAATTTGAATTCTAATCCGTGAAAAATTTGGCCAAGAGGTATACACAGCCTTATGTATTTTTCTCTCTCCTCAATACAACGTAATTAGCTCTTTTATTTCAAATAAAAACTCTATATATGTGGATAACCTTAATTCGAACTCCTTACATTTTTCATGTAAAAAAATTGATTAAAATCATTTAATCATGTGTTGCCAAATTTTCACTCCTAAATTGGGATCCATATATTTCAATGTTAATCTCATAATTGACCCAAATAAATCTCCATAGGATGACCCAAATATTCTTTCAAATTAGAAATACGAAAAATACCCTTTTTAGACCCTATTTTGTCTGCGATCCTATAAGTCCGTTTAGTGTTGGTAATAGGAATTATCAATTCCTAAAGGTTATAAATACTCACTAGCAAGATATTATACATCCTAAATTAAATGAAGATGTGATGACATTTGTTTGAACTTATGCAATCTTACATTAATCCTTTAGCCTTAAATGTCAAAATTAGCATAAGACATGGACCAGGTTATCCTTATGTATTCTAATTCCTTTATTGATATTTCAGTGATAATGGACTCTTAGATAAATAATAAAACACATTATTTTATCTAGTTATGATCATTCACTTCTCATTTCATTCGATGATATTTTATCTCTCCTAGAGAGTGGGTAATCCCTCTATTTCTCTCATGATCTCTAATGTGAACTAATCTATACTCAATCATATTCATACTTGTCACCCTGTTATGGGCACATTAGGCGTATGTTAAAGCATATAGTAGCTCATTTAGAATTTTATAAATGTTTTAGGTCTAAAAACTTTAGTGTACAACTTGCATATGGGAAAACTTATTACTCAGAACTTTGTAGTGTTCTAATTATGCAAATCTAATCCAAATACCATATCCTATAAATGTATCCATAACTCTAACTGATACATAATATCCTTGTATCCTATAAGACCGAACCCACTAAGTCAAAAAGAGGATGTTATTCTTAATTCACTAATTATTCCTATAGTAATGACCAACTACGAATGTATAGAACAAAATATCTTACTTCAAGGTTCTACAGACATATGCCTCACATATGTTATGTTAAACATTAAATTTACATTTAAGAAATTGTATCAATCTTTATGCATATGATTAAAATAAAGATAGAATAAAATGACTCAACTTTCAATGTAGTGTATTCATAATGTTTAGGGCTAAGACTGACACTAACAATTTGTCTTTTATATAAATTTTCAATTGTGTATTTTTAAAATTATTTAATTTATTATTTGTTATTTATTAACAAACTCATAATCATTTGTTTGGTTTTTTAAAGTCACACTCTTGCTGAGATGAAAGTGATCCCAACATGATCCTTTAGAAGTTTTAGGCTATTTTGAAAAAAAAAACATCGTGTTGTGAGAAAACAACTTAGGTGGATAGAATCCCCAACATAGGATAAAAGAGAGAGATACTGGAGTGCGTCATAACACTAGGCAAATTCTTATAGGTAAAAGTTGAATTGTTGAGTGTGAGTACAATTGGTAAAGTTTGCGAATTTGGAAACATTGCTAAATTGACGATCACGTGATTGCTAAACTTACTAGTGTTCAACAATTTAGCATTCAAACTTCAGCGACCAAATTTTTTATTTAGGCTCTGTTTGCCTACGGGAAAATATTTTTCTGGAAAATATTTTCCGAATTTTTCAAAGTTTGTTAGAATTAGAAAATAAGTCAATAGAAAATAAGTTAAAAGTCAATAGGAAAATAAGATTCTCTTTTAACTATGTTTAAGAAAAATGTTCTCTTGAATGGTATATGAAAAATACAAAATCAGAGAGTCGATGGTTTGTTACACCGATTGCACTCCGATGCTTAAACTAGTATTTGAGTAGCAATTTTTGTAGAGTAACAGTAGTGAAATTGTATGTAACATATATTTATAAACATTTGAAGATACCTATAATGTTGTGTTCTTTCTTTGATTTTGACTTTTGAATTCAACTTTGAATTCAATAATTAATATTTGAACGTAACAATACCATAGCTGAGCGATTCTTCAATAAGTACACTGTATCTTGACCGATTTTGATAAATGCATGAATCTGACTTTATAATTAATATACACATGGTATATATCCTATAATAGTAGCTCCCAATTCCTATTTGGGTTTTCTAAATATAGGAGTAATTGATAATTTATTGATGTAGATTTTTTAACGAGCTTCAATTTGATATTTTTTAGGCCTCATAACTCATGTTGGATCAAAAGTTATGATCTTGAGAAGTTTTACGCAATTTGTTAAGCCGTAAACAATAAAGCGGGTCTCATTTTAAATATTGGGACTTTTTGGCTAGAATTTTAATTATAATATAATAATTATAATTTTAATAAGATAATTATTTCTAAAAGAATAATAATTTCTTTTATCTAATTTGTGTCTTATTAAAAGACCACCATAAAGAAAACAAATCTTTCTTACTAAGTGATTTAGAAGCACTCATATTTTTTTTAAATTTTTTACTTGTCATTTTCATGCCTTAAATTTCATTAATAGTTCACTTTAATCAATCATACATCATACAGACATGCCCATCAAGTTTCAAACTTACTGTAACTAAAAAAACCTACATTTTTAGTTGTGAACAGTTGGGTGCAGAGTTTGAAAAACTGTGTCCTAGACCGTTCGATTTGTGCACACCATTTCTGGCCAATGGGCTGGAATGGTTGGGTGAACGGTTTGGACAAACCGTTTACCAGCCCGTTCCAAGTCTCATCTTCTTTTTAAAACTCCAATTCTGTTCCGCAGCCTTGCACAAGTTAGGGAACAGTTTGCCTAAACTGTTTTCCCACCTGCTTATGCTAGATGTCAACTACAGAACGTTCATGTTTAACCCAACAACATAAAACTCAACCACACATCAATAACACATTTTATCAACATTTTCTAGCAAGTATTTCACAAATATGAACATCCATTTTTCCTCATACATCAATCAAATTAGAGCACATCCGTCTTCATACATCCAATCCTAAACATACAGTTCGAATTTCAAACAACATACCGTTCACATTTCAGCCACATACCAATTAAACATAATTTTTCAAAATCATTTAACAAGTCATTCAGACATCATAACACCATATCAACACATCAAATCAAAAATTCCTACATAATATTTTTCAAATATTCGATCACGCAATACGCAATGCACATATTTTCAATCAACAATGCATCCAACTAACGTTTACCACACCATATACCAATTCAATAATGCACACCATATAAACTCCAAAAATCAACACAATATGAAATCCCACATAGACCATACTTTTTCTTCCTCCTTTTTTTATGGCATACCAAAGGTAAGCAGCCTCACCATTCCTTTTCCTTCTTCTTTTCATACGATTACTTTCTTCTATTTTAAGCAAACCAATTTCTTTAGTCTTTGTGCGTATGATGACTTGACAAGAGTTAAGCCACTTGCAATCTTCAATTTGCTTCTTCAACATGTGTAGTGTTTGGTTATTTCAATTTTCTACTTTTGGTTTTGTTCTTCACGTGGGGCATGATGCTTGTATGTCTTTTCCTTTTCTTTTTTTGTCTTTTTGTACATTATATACATGGCTTGTAATTTCATGTGGCTTGATTTTGGTTCTTGGTTGGTAGATATAGCTTTCTTGATTGTAATAGTTGTGGCTCCATAAATTAATAATGCTCCTTAGATTTTTGTGGTGGCATGGACAAAATGAATATTGCTCCCCAAATTAATTGTTATTCTTGGTTTGCGACATTATACATATATTTTATGCTTTTTTGATGCATTTTTTGCCGTGTAATTCATTTTTTATCTTCTTTATCTTGAAGGCTCTCTTGGTTTTTCTTTGGAGTTCTTGGTGATTTTTTTGATTTTAAGGTATGTAGAATTTTCTTGTTCTTTATTAATTAATCAGTTTTTAGTGTTGGTCTCTTTTTTGTTCAATATTTGTTGTAGTGAAGTTATTATTGGTTGGATTCTTCATGGTTGTTTCTTTGTCAAAGATTGTGTCTTTGCCAAAGATTTATTGTTCTTCAATGTTTACTCTTCCTCATCGTTTACTTTTGTTCAGCAATTTTGTGTGGTGGCATGATATTCTTATTTTGCTTTTCTTCAGTCACATGGGTTTTTCTAACCAATTATTTCAAATTTCTCCTTGAAGATTATGCAAGCATAGAATTCTATAGTTCTTATCTTAACCAGGTAGATTGTTGTTCTTCACTCTTTTTAGTTATGCGTATTAAAAGGACATCAAAAGCTGTTCATTGTCTGCCTTCACTTCAAGCAAAAAAAGAAGATGTAGCCTGAGACTTTTGTGGTTCTTTACTTACTTTTAAAGATGTGGATATTATTTGTTAAGTTTATGGTTTTTCTTTATGGGATTGAGGTTTGGATTGTGCTGATATGTTGGATAATCTTCCATGTCCTGCTTTTGTTCCTCCAAAGAGGTTCACTTTGCAAGAGTTTAGTATACAAATCGACTTGAGATTTCCTCTACTGAATTTTACTTATGAGTTTCTTCATGAAAAAGAGCTTGGTGCCTTTTTAGTTTCATTCAAAAGGATGAGCATATCTGATCAATTTTTATATTTTATGTTTCTTGAAGAAAGTTGAGTCATCTATTGATTTATTACATTATATCTTCTAATTTACTAAGTTTGGAAAATCTGTTTATAATTTCACTCTTCGTCCTCTATCTGGAGTTGAACTTTTTATTAATGATATTCTCTCACCACTTACAAAACATGATCGTTATTGGATTATTATTTTCCTTTTGAAAGCCATTGGCAATGTCCATTGGAATGGTATTATTGGGATAGAGTTTTCGATAGTTCCAATATAGAGAAATTAAAATACTACTATGCAGTTGAGATAGAGACTTTATTGTAGAGTCCAAATAACCTCTAGAAAGGAGGGATTGAATAGAGGTTATGCAAATGGTTGGAATTTCAATTTTTTTTTCAAATATAAATGTGAGAGGAAGAGAAGAAAAGAGAGACATAAGATTTAGAGCAGTTCGGTGAGCAACACCTACTCCACTACCTTAGCTTTCACTTACGATTTTCAACAATACACTAATTTTTCTTGTTACACTTGATTTTTAGCTCAAGTCACCTTACAAGCAATCTGATTTTTGGCTCAAATCAAACCACAAATACTAAACTAGCTCAAACTAGAAGACTCTTCTAGATGAAACACAAAGAACACAAGTAAAAGTAAGAGTAAGAGCTTAAAAGACAAAGATGAATCCTTTAGAATGCTTGTGTTAACCTCTCTCCTCTGTCCTTACTTCTATTTATATGTTCTCTTGTGTTTTTACTCGTTGGTATTTATTGTGGTCCACTTTAAGTTACTTTTTAAAGTCAACTCTTGTCCACTGTTAGCTCCACCAGTCGACTAGTACATACTGCACTCGAGTATTTTAAACCTTCCAGTCGACTGGTTTAAATTCCAGTCGAGTGCTTTGCACTCCAGTAGCTTCCAAAATTCTCGAGCATGACCTCTAGTCGAGTAGTCTCATCCCCACTCGACTGAGATGCTCTGCAGTACATATTAGTCGACTGAAAAACACATAAGTTGACTTACCTGCTACTGAATTCAAATTTCAAATCTCCTAAAAAGTGAATCCAGATCCGTGATGTCACCCTAAAGATTTGTTCCCTAGTTTTAGCGGCAGAGGTTAGAACCAGTCGACTAATTTTCTTCCCAGTAGACTGTTTTGGGGCTATGGTCCCCAAACTAGCCGTTGCTAACCTCCTTGTTGAATTTCCTGTACACCAGTTGAATTTCCTATACACCACTCAAAATCTTCTTACTTGACTGCTTTCCACTCCACTCAAGTCTTTTCTTACTTAGCCTTTGTCACCAACCTTTAAGTACTCAATTTCCAATCTTTAACCTACATACTATGTTTATTAAATTCATAAAGTTTTCAGTCATATAAAAACTTAGAGTGAATTTACATTGTTAACCACCATTGGTCAAACAATCTCCCCCTTTTTGATTATGACAAAACTTTAGTGAATTTGATAAAAATAGTCTCTAAATCAAGGTGAAAAATATGTGATCAAGTTTTCCCTTATCAAGTAGTTAGTGACCGGTGTCTAGAAAGCGTACTCCCGAGATCGAATCTCTCGAGGAACGATGTATCTAAATTGATTTGGTGTTAGAAAGGAAATAAATGAAAGCAATAAACATGGCAATTGGTTGGTTTTATATGATTGTATTAGAATGCAAGTGAAGTAAAAGCTGAAAATAATAAGTACAAGCGTTAGGTCTTCCTAGACTTCAATAGATCCACAATTGGTTACTATAATGGATTGAGGCTAATGTTGGTGTTCTTGCACTATCGTCAATTAAGAGTCCCTTTCAGGATGCTCAAAATTGCGTCCTTAAACCCAAATAATGTTCTACTTTTGTGATACATTAAATTAGGCAAGGCCATTGTTCACATAGGCATTTCATCGAACACATTAGCATCAATTGGTATATTTCTATCTAATTGAGCGCTAACACTATTTGATTAGCCTTCTTATCCCTCAACATTCGCAATTCTGGGATAAGATTAGTAAAATTGAATGAAAAGACAAGTTTGCAATCAAATGTTCTAAGCTAGCATTCAATTAATTAAGGTACAATGAGATATAATCCTAGCTTGTCACTACTATAGATTATTCCCATGCCTTTAATCAATTACTTCGCTCTTTCTATCGCAATCACAATAGGTATTCTTCAAGCAATCAATCACAAATGTCTAAACTATCATTCATACATAAACCCAATTAAATAATCAACATTCAAGCAAAAGATATTTCATTCAAGCACAATCCTCAAATCCAACAAGTAAACCAAACATAGATTCTATTTACATCTTAGGAAAAACCCAACAAAATGTCTAGCCTAGCATGGCTAAAACTAAAAGAAAAA
>CANYCX011364777.1:0-25348 GCA_948193385.1 Breynia disticha f. nivosa | reverse complement strand
ATATTTATATGCACATTCATATAACATGATTGTCGACCACTTCATAAATTCCTTAACTCCCAAATTAACCTCCATAACCTAAGATATTATAACAATTTAGTTTAAATATTAACAAATTTACATTCTATCAAGAGTTTAACCGAAAAACGGCAATAGCCTCCTTATAACTTCCTAAAATAATCAATTTTTTTCCCAATTCTCGACAATTTAATTTTCTCTAAGCCAAACTAAATCAATTACATTTTACACTTAATTCCTTTTCAAGAATTAAAGGGATATTAATTTAAATCAAAGTATTATAACAATTTAATTAAATCTATAAGATATAGATTCCCTGAATACCATTCCATAAAATAAAATCGACAATAACTCCTCTTAATTTATAATCTCCACAACCAATCCTTATTACATAATAATCTCAACATTTCACTAACCAAAACAGCCATGAATTTAACTACCTCCATATCTCATTTCCATTATCAAATTAAACTCCAATTCAAAGCAACCCACCTAAGTAAAAATCCATAGTTCAAACACGACCAGCACTTTCCCGTTCCTCCAAACCGTTAATAACCTGCAATTATCCAATTAATTCAAGACAACATTTAAGCTCCTAATCCTAATCACAACTGAAATTAGGGTTTATATTTAAAAACCCACCTTACTTACCCCTTTAAATTTCTGTTTTGGAAGAAAGAAAGAGGAGCACAGCTGGAGCGTGCGCCTGCCACGGTGGAGGCACGGCCAGTGGCGACGGGCAGCGGTGGCAATGGCGTTCGACAGTCGTGACTGCTGGGCCAGGAGCAGCGACGGTGAGGGTGAGGGCGCGGCTGTCACGCTCGCAGCGAAGAGGAAAGAAGAGATGCGCAAGGCTGAGCGCGGTGGAGGAGTGGTGGCGGTGCACGCGAGTGAGAAGAGTAAGGCATGCGGCGTGGAGCACTGCGAGGCGGAGCACGGTGAAGAAAAGGATGCGTGTGAGGCTGGTGTTCACGCGAGGAGAGAGAGAGAGCGACGGAAGAGAAGAGGCGCGGCTGTGGTGGCCATGGCTTAGAGAGGAGACGGCATGGCGTGGAGGAGAAAGGATGTCGAGGGAGAGAGGGTTCGGCGTGGAGAAGGACAAATGAAGAAGGTGGCTGTTGTGCGTTTTGGTGTTAGGACAGGAAAGAAGTATTTTTAGGGTTAGGAGTACCCATTTTATGTCCACTTGACTAAACTACCCTTACACTCATCTTTTATTTTTAAATTAAATAATTTTCCGTACATATGAAAATATCGTATATTTAAATTTATTTAAATAATTTAAATTGAGCCCCTTCTTAAATTAAATAAATTCCTACACACGAATATCTTATTTTTATTTTTACTTAATTTATTTTTCGTATTTACGTCATTTTATTTCTCTTTAAATTTCGTAAACTCTTGTACATACAAAAATTCATATTTTTACATTTATTTATTTAATTTAATATACGAAAGGTCGTGTACTTTCTTTTTGTCCAAATTCATCTCTTCTCCACAATTTTCAGAAATTCTAGTATATATGAAAAATTGTATTTTTATTGATTTCATTTAAATTAAAAATATTCTTAATTTAATTAAATCCTCATATAGAAAAATTTGATTTGCCTTTAATATTCCTCATCTTAGTTTTAAAATTTTAAATTTTAAAATTTTAAGGGCGTTACAATTTATATACTCATATGCCTTAAAAAAATAGTATTTTCCTTTTATATGCCAAGATCATAACGCACTGTATAAGTCCACAATCACACATTAACATTTAACTATCCAACCTAACATCATGTTCAATCTTACTAAAATTTTTCACTTCATACCATTCCAATTTATTCATGTTTTTTTTGTAAACCATTAATTTAACACATTACACCAAATCAATCCATGAGGCATACACCTTGCATAATCCACTCATAAAGTCATATCAACATATACTTAAAAGCATGCATAAACCTCACATCATTTCACACACTTCAACACATATCTCAAACCACTTACTCATTTGCATAGCACAATTATTGTCATATATTATACAATCCCACCAAACAAATACATCAAACAGATATTCAAGCAACAGCAACCTCAAATCACTTAACACATCCGTGCATCTATCTCAATAACATACGCATTCATATCACACGATTATTGTGCCATATAATTAACCATGTAAAGGCGACTAAAGTTAAGTAAGTGTTGGGTACACACTCAACTCTCATGTCTGATCTAGGCGTGCCCCTTTAAAAACTATTTGGACTCGGCACCGTCACCAACTCCTAATACCATAACCTTACACATAAGTTTTCACATAAAAAATTTAAAATTCATCCACTTTCATCATTTTTATTCTCTCTCTCTCTACCAAATTCCCTACCCTCATATCTTCCTCAAACTCTAGCCTTTCTCATAACAAGATTCACTACACTAGACCCATTTCATTTTCTATCCTTCCACTCATACATTCACTTAAAATCTCAATGCCTGCAATATATTTCATCTTTATTTTCCCTATTTCCCCTTACTCTACCACTTTCTCACTTTAAATTTACCCTTTTTCTCGCTCATCAAACCCTACTACATAATCCATTCCATTTTCTAACTCCTTCTACCTACACTTACTCACAAACCTCAAATTAACCACCAATCACACCATTATTATAATCCACACTCATAAATACCTCCAATCAAAAGAAAGTTAGAGTTTTTACCTCTTTGGGTCTCACTTTCCAAGTGAGAGATTCTCTCCTCAACAGGATTTTTTGGGTTCTTTTGAGTAGTGTAGGATGGAAATGGGGTTGAAGGTGTTTGGGGATTGTTTTGGGTTTGATTTAGGGTTAGAAAATATGTGGTGTTGTGGAATGAGGTTTGAACTCGTTTTTGCCCTATTTAGCCTAGTTTTATGACCTAAACAGTTTGGTTCATGGTTTAGGCAACCCGTGCACTAAACCATTTCATTAAATTGTTCAAAATTTGTCCAAGATGGACCAAACAAAATGGGTTCTTTTTTATCATGTGTTGATGTCGATTAAATGATGTGAGCAGGAATGGACCAAAGCTGGGGCAGGTGGGGGCCCGTGCCCCTACTGTCACGGGCGAAGATTCTGTCCATCAATCTCTTATAAGGTTTTTCCCCCACTGGGCACCGTCGAATGGTGGCGTCACCACCCACTTCTAATGAGAAGGCAAATTATAAATTGAGGAGAAGAAGACGACATGTGGTTGTTGGTTGTGGAGGAAGAAAATGACGGCATGTGGATTGTGGAGGAAAGAGATGATGGTGTGCGATTGGGTATTTGTGAGGAGAAAGAGATAAAAGTTGGAAGGGTTACATGGATTAGGGTTTTTCTTTTTAACATAAGGGCATACATGAAGGCCGAGGCAAATCCAATAAATGGGCTGGGCTTAATTTGTTTTTGAATGTACACCTTTACACTTATTATTGATTGAAGTTATTAATATTTGGATTAAAATTGGTGTCACATGGTGCACATACTTCTTCCTTTAATTGACATTTATACATATTTTGATACTTTTTCTTTATTTTAAAATATTAATACTACTCATCATTATAGATTGTTGATTATATGTTATTTTTAAGTGTGTGAATTGTTTAGTTAGTTGTATATTTTGGCACCGATAGAACATTTTAATAGTAGCTATTAGTGTGTCTACAATATTAGATTGTTGAGTTATTTTTAACACATTATTTTAAGTTATAATTTTATTCTCTTTTTTCTAATTCAGACTAAAATTTGATATGGTTAAAACTCAAGCATAATGTGATTGTGTACTTCCTCATGTTTTATGTGTACATATTATGTATGATTAATCTATAAACTACTTCTCGATTTACGCAAATAATATCAATTAAGAATTCATTGGTTCTTACAATGTTTATTTTATATTATTTTTAAAAGAGAACAAAACAAAACCAACGGCATTTATTGAAATTCATTAGTTTTAAACGGTTTTACTGTGATATCACAATTTCGTTAGTTCAGTGGCCCCCACTATAAAAAGTTTTTGGGCTCATCCCTGGCTGTGAGCACTGATACATGGTACATTTTGATATACCAAGGAGGTTTTTTGTTGTTTATGACTCAATAAGAAAAGGACATGATGAGTCTGTGACGAAAGACATGAAGCGTTATTGAATCTTGTTGCCTTATTTCATAAAGAATTTATCAATGTGGAGAGGTCACAAGTTCAAAGGCCCAATGAGATTGAAATTGTGTTTCATAGTGATTTGCCTACTCAAAATCACTCGTAAGTATTGAAAAAAGAACAAAATTAAATTAAATTGTCTTATGTGAAAAAATAATTTTTTTATGTTGATACCAACTTTATTATGTGAACTTTTGTGAACTTCATATAAATTTTTCAACCTTTCTGAACTTGAACAATGATGTTTTTGTTATTTATTATTATCAATCAGTGTTATGTGAACTTATGTTGTTATGTGAAACTTACAGTTGAATATTGTCATGTGAACTTGATGAAATGCATATATTTTTAGAACTTGTTATATACTTTGTGAAATTTACAATTGAAAATAATTATGTGAACCTCTGCGAACCTGAGTATGTATATATATGTTGTGAATTTGTTATTTGCTTAGTAAAACTTATAGTTGAACATTGTCATGTGAACCTTTGTGAATTTGTTGAAATGCATATATTGTTTGAACTTGTTATAGACTTTGTAAAATTTTCAGTTGGAAATAATTATGTGAACCTCTGTTAACTTAAAAATTTCATTTTTTAACGTTCACTATATCAATAATGTGAACATTTGTGAACTTGATATAGATATTTTAGAAATTGAAAATTTATTGCGTAAACTTTGCGACAGATAAGATGCATCACAAAAGATTTTCAAAATATTCAAGTATTTAATCAATCGTCAAGGAGTTTGTATTCAAACATCTGTTGTTGGCAAAATTTTGCATGTTCTTCTATTGTGATCTTATTGTTTGTAGTTGCTACATTTGTTCTCTTATATTCTCTCCCGTCTTTATTTGAATTTTGTTGTCCTTGGTTTTCCAACATTTGGCTTTCTTGCTGGTTGTTTCATTTGTTCTTCAGTGGTTTCTTTCGTTATTGCAAGCATGTCAAAAGTCAATATTATAGCCACCACATTACTATATGTTTTCTTCAAGGTCTCGTTGTGGTAAAAACTAGTACCATAATTTTGAATGTCATGGTGTTTCTATGTAATGATTGGAATGACATGGCAGCATTGTAATTCATCGGTTTGAAATTTTTTGCATGAACATATGCATTTTTCTAAATCGACAACAAAGTTTTCTGCTCTTTTCGTATCCATGACTTTATAGATGTGTTTTGAAAAAGGTATCACCTGCATTTTGATAAAAATAAGTGTTAATAATTTATTTTTTTTCTTTTTGTGTGAACCTAAGTGAACTTATGATATTTTTCCATACTTACAGATATTTTTAATATGCATAAAGAAAAGTAAAATATTTGAATTCGTTGTCAATTTACGTTCAAAATTATAATAAGAAGACTGACCTTGAAACTACTTGATTTGATAGTCTTTCTAAAGATGATCTTGTGGTATTTTCTTTCTGATGGAGTAACTGTAAGTGTGCTCTTTGTGCTGAATTTCACACTCCATTGTTGACACAAAGCCCTCAAATGTTTTATCATTGTGGTTACTGGAAGACTTCGAATTTTCTTGTTTATTGCATTGAGAGATTCTACAATATTTGATGTCATTGCGTGTCTTCTATTATGTTGTGCATGTAAAGAAGTCCATTTATCAACAGTAACATCTCCCGTTAGAAACTTTTCAACATATTGTCTCATTCTATTAAATTATTTCATGTGCAAATTGAATTCTTCAATCGTGCAGACTTTTACTGCTTTAAATAAGATGTAATGTAGTCGAATTATTTCTATATTATTTAATAACAAATAAGAATTATAAGATATTAGTTGAAAAAACTAGTTTTGATATTACCTTATACGTAAATCCTTCTACTTCTAATGATGCTTCATTCAATGGAATGATTTGTAGGCCTTCGATTTCAGAGACATTTCGCTGTTATGTTTTCTGTCTTACTTCTATGATGAGTGGAAATTTCTTCGCTTCTGGATTTGTCTTCTTCAAATCGATGTAAAATTCTAAGTTAGAATCATTTGTGATATCTATTGGTGGACAATGAACTTATATTTCGTAAGAAATACTGCAATTGTTGTTGTTTATATCTTTATTCATGTTCTTCGATAACATCTCCAATAAATGTTTGTGATTTGCATTGCATGGTAGCAACATCCTTGTTAACTTGAAATTTGCATAATTTCCATCTGAGTCCCACATTCTATCATATTTGATAAAAATTTGAATTTGTTGGGATCTATTCGTCTGAAATTTAGAAGAAAAAGAAGAATTAATTCTTTGTGGGAACATGTGAACACAATTAATAGTTATGAACATGCATGAACATAAATAATAACATATGCAAAATAAATCTTTGTGAACATATGTGGACATGTTCATTAATTGGTTTGAATGCTTGCCAAATAATATCTGTGAAATAATGTGAATGTTTTATGGTAAATATGTGTCATGTGAACTTTTATGAACAATTTTAAATATTCGTATTTAAATAAATTTTACGTAACACTTTAATTATATTATGTGAAAATCATAATATAATCTTCAAGTTGAAGCCAACTTTTATATATTTATGGGACCAACTGTGTACTATCAATAAATAATAATGATACATACATGTTATTTTGTAAACTTATGTATATAAATTATTTTCTAATTTACGTAGTGTGAACTTTTATGAACTTTTGCAAAAACGATTTTAATGTATATGTGAACTTGAAATAAATTTGTTTAATGTGAACCTTTGTGAACTTAAAAAGCAAATGCATGAAAAAACACCTCAAATTGAAAATTCACAAATCATTTGACTATCAATTTTTTATACAAAATTTGCATAAAACTATAATCAATAACATTGATTTCATTCATTTTCGTACCTGGGTTGATGCACACTGACTAATTTCTCCAAATATAATTTGGTATTTCTCAAAATCGAACATCCCTTTTTTGGCAGAGAATGAATGTGTCTTGATTTGTAAATTTTTGGAGTTGAATATGTGAGTTGCATATTTGTCGTGATATGTAAAATGATTGTTTTTTGTTTAGATTCGCTTAGATTTAAGAAGTTGATTTTAGAGAGATAATTGATGAACCATAAAATAAAGAGCACAATTGGTTGTTTGATTCAATTTAAAATTGGTTATTTTTGTAATATAGATTGATTCATTAGTTATATCTTCAATTACAAAACTCAAGTGGTATTTTCTTAATAAAAAATCTCAACTTTGCACATCTGTTAAATTTTCCCATCAGTTTTACCCATTTTTTCTTGTAGTGTCCCAAATAAAAGAGTCATTACAAATTTATAGCAATATCAATATTTTGACAAAAAAAGAAATATTTTGACTTAATATTATTCAGAAAAATAGGTGATTAAATATTCGCAAAATGAAGAGAATGAGTGTTGATGATGTTTAAAGAGACGATTTTTATGTAACCTAAATAAAGAAAAAGTGAAGGAAGCAACAAACTGAAAACAAAGGCCGCTTACCAAATACATACAAAATGATGAGTTCATATGAGATCGTTCCCAAATTTGTGAATACTAATCAGATGAATAGTTTTCTGTCCAAACATTTTAAGCTTCTAATATTTGATTTTCCAGATTACGGAGGAATGAAGTGGATCCACAGCATAATGTAGGTCAGATGATATGATTTTTCCTCCAAAACTATGATCTGACAACGTAGACTCTAATAAAACTAATAACTGCTTGTGTCGTGTTTGTTTTCTCTTTAATACCTGTATGAAAGCTTTTAATCCTAGCCACTCCACTTCTTCTGCTTCCAGTTCAAGAACTGGGAGGATATCACAACCAAGAAGCGGGGAACTCATCTTTTTCCTAATGAGCGAGTACATGTACCTGAAATTTGAAATAATTACTGTCTTTAATCCTTCTTTTAAATTAAGTTATTAATAGTTCTTAGTAATAAGAGTGCAAAAAGTAGCCTCGACTTCGTTAAGAGTCGGAAGTTCTGATTTGGTAGTAACTTGAACTGCTGAGTCACAAGAAACAACAAAAAGATTAATTGGATGATAACGAACTCCTCACAATTCAAAAATATGTGCATACCTTAGGGACTCTATGATGAGTTTTGAATAGAGTTCTGGCGAGAGTTTGCAAATATACGAGATTTCAGAAACATAACAATGGAACTTCATTGCAGATATCAGAAATGCCTGATAAATATTTAATCTGACAACAGATGCTGAGTTTATATTAGAGTCGAAGAATATACGATGACACTTGGGTCTCATAAAACCGAAAAGCTTCTGCTTTAGATGGTGACCACCTTCATTTTGCCAACACACAGTGAGACTTGATCGCAGATTGTCGTTCCAATACCTGTGCACTAGCGCAATTAGTACGTGCATGGAATTGTGGTATGGCGCCCCAAAAAGAAAAATGATGCAAGTGGAAAAAAAATTCAGAAGTTCCATTCCAAATCCCACTTTTTTTCTTCAGGCAAGAGAAATCATATTTCTCAAAGTGGCAAAGAAATTATATGGGAGAGATCAGAATTCAATGATAAAGTAGGAACAAACCTTGTGTAATCAGCCTGAACTTCTAAAGTGGATGAATTTAGAAGCAAGCCACTCCATCTAAGAAATAAGATACCATCTTCACCAACATACACCCTGCTCAATGTAAGCCCATCTACATTCCCAACATCAAAACTGACACCAAACTTTTCCTTGTTCATGTAGCAATTATAATCACGAAATCCCCTCTGCAACCTGGAGAAAAACTCAACAGCTTGCTTCTTTGAGGTTGAAATAAATAGTATATCATCAATAAGTCGGAGAAGCATATAATGAGGATCACAAGTTACTTCCTCGGTGCTAGAATTTTGGGTAGCAGAAGCATCTGAACTAAATGGTCCTAGCAGCTGCGCAGAGGAGGCAGGTTCATGAATTTTTTCAAGAAATGGGAGTATCACATTCCTTTCAAGGTGTCCATAGTAAAGGGAGCAAAGCAAACAAGACAGAATGCTTCCTTGAGCTATACCTGTGCCTTGCAAGTAAAATGTTTTATCTAACAACAATAGATTTCGCTTCACATGTTCGGAAAGAATAAAGAGTAGTTTTTGCTTAGTAAGTCGCCTCCTGCACCCCTAAAACATAACAAGATTGAAACCATTAGAACTTGTTAATCAATGCTTATGTCCATAATCGATCCATACAGAAATCTTTTTTAATCTCTATACGTGTCTTTCTTGCAAAACAACCATGTCAAGGTAGCTGATACAGGTATTCCATGCTAATTTAACAGTTTATCAAAAAGGAATTATTAAAAATTGATACCCAAGATATAAAATGTAATTACAGAAAAAAAATTAATTAAAAATAATCACAGAAAAAGAAATGAAAGTGAGATACCTGGTTAACTAGTACAGTCTGCGATGATACAAAACGATTGCCTCTTGTGAAAACAGTCCTGACGTTTGGATCCATCAAACTAAGAGTCCTTTCATTCCATAAGGATTTCTTCATATTGACAACTTGATAAGACTCTTGAAGAAGATACTCATCATTGAGAACAACATCTTTCATCACATTAAGCAGCTTGTCCTGATCTATGGAATCAAATGCTTTAGCTACATCGGAAACAACAACAAACACACCTGGCATTTTGGTCAACCCTCTCCTCAAACATGCTACAAATGGGCATAATTTTTTGTAGACATCATTGTAGTCAAACACTGAGCATCCTAACATTTCTGGTTCTTTTATCTGTAAACCTTTCAGCACAGCATGTATGTCACGAAGAACAGTGTTCACAGCCTTGAAATATCTATATGGTTTAATATCTGGTGCTGGCATTCTTGATGGAGCTTTAAGGTTGGCCAGCAATCTTATCCCTGCTGCTTTTGGAAGCAGTCTAAGATTTGAGAAACCAAATGATCTACTGCTTGAGATGCTATAAACCTCAGCTGCATTCAAACACTGGTAATTTTGTCCATTGAGGCCATCACCAGTCCTATCCATTAGTTGCTTCCAACTGGACTTTTTATAGTAAAACACTTCCCTCTTTCTATGCTGACTTTCAGTTACATAGAAGTTCGCCTGCACCAAGGGAACAACCAGGGAAGAAAATAACCAAAATATCCATCTCATTAAAAGCAAGTGTTTCACTTTTTCTACCCTTTTACGCAAGCCCATACTCTGCCTTGAAGTATTATTCAACAACCGATCATGCAAACAACACAAAGGGTGTTTATCTGATAAGAAAGGGAACTCAGAAGTCTTCAGCTTATGCATGCATTGCTTCAGTGAGAAGTTTTCGTATCTTCTTAGCTTAATTAGCTTGGCAATAATTCTCCTTAAAATTCTCCAGTTAGAAGAAGTTCCCAGCAAATGGGGAGGAATCACACTTCTACAAACAGCCCATATAAATGAGACAACCTGTTCTTTTAAGCAATAAGATTTTGTTTCCTCAATCAGCTCGACATCACCATCATTGGAATTTCTGCTCAACTCCGTGTCAGAAAAAATTCCCTGAAAGAGAGTACCACATACAAACTTCAATTCCTTCTCTAATATAATTTTAATAGAATGCCTCTTTACTTTACAATCATCAGGAGAATAACCTCAAATTCTAATCTTGAGTTCTGTACAGTGCTTTGATTCAATGATCGAACAACACAGTGCTTATCCAAAAATTTTAGATGATTGCAACGTTGTGTTCGATGCAAAATAGTCTTCAGCATTTCAAGAAGAGAATGATAGCTGCACAAATAGAGCAAAAAGTAAGTAAAAGTGACAATCACTTTGATTTACACTGAGAACATACTGTAAACGAAAGAAAGTTTATTTCTCTGCAAGGACCTGTTTTGTTCGATCTTCTGCACCTAGTTTGGATTCACATGGTATGTTTTCACAATACAGTAATTTTACTGTTATTTGGCATATAAAGTCACGAGTATCAAACCAACTAAAGATTCAACTATATTATAATGCCTCCAGTTTCAATCAAATAAAAGGTGAACACCTTATCTCGACATCTTCCAAAATATCAAAATTTGAATTGTCAAGAAGCACAATCAAAACAAATCTTGCAAATTCCTTTCAGCTTTCTTCTATACAGACCACTGGTTCTATACTTTATATGTCTAATTCAATATCTAAGAAAAGAATTAGGAAGAGATTATAAGAAACAAGCAAAGAGAGAATGCATTAGGTTACGAGACTATAGGAAAATAATAAAAATTGTTATGGGGTATTAACAGATGAGTATTATGGATAAATTTGAATTGGTTAGTGGACAAGTTTAAATTGGTTAGTTTGTTATTTTGTTACTAGTATAAAAGAGGTAAGAGATACATGAAAAGGGGATTCAAAAATTAATATTGACAGTGATTTTCAATCTTTGGCTTGGGAGATTGGTAGCATTAAGCTACTTAGAGAGTGGTAGTCTCATGTTACCGTCTTTATTGATTTCTGATTGTTACTGAACATTCTTATATAGCTTCCTATATTCAATAAAAACCGTTTTATTTTCATTATCATTTCTATTATTCTTCAGTTGAGTTTTGATATCCTATCAAGCTAGTATCAGAGAAACAAAAATTCTAGGGTAGAAAAGGAGATGGGCCGATGTCTAAGATTACAAGGGAGTTTGTCGAGATGAGAAAGGAAAACTTTTGTGATAGTTATAAAGATGTTGGTTCGTTGATATTGAGCAAACGAAGTGTTTTATTGGTAGAAACAAGGGTTGGTTGGTGTCCACCATGAGGACAAAGTGGTTCTTTAAGGGAAAATGAATGTTAGATTGTGAGATTATAAGAAATTAATAATAATACTTTATATTAATAGAAGGGTATTCTGGATATGCTTGAATTGGTTAGTGGATAAGTTTGCATTGGTTACTTTGTAGTTTTGTTACTGGTATAAAGCATATACAGTATTTTTGTTTTATATATATATATATATATAACATATACAGCATAGCAACTTAAGCATCTCGTGGAAAGTCTCAACTCACATGCATTTAGATCCGTTACTCGAAGAGCACTGGCTTGAAGCACTTGGACTTGCATCATCAAATAAATCAAAAATACTTGATAGAAGAAACTTCGACCCTTTGGAATTCGGCCGCAAGGAAAAAAGTATATCTGAACAGTAAGGTTATCAACAAAACATTTTCACAGGCCAGAAGAACAGTCAATATAAGTTAAAACCACAGGTATGTGAAATCATCGTTTTCTTATCTGAAAGACAGGAAACTGAAAGCAAAAGCGCAATATTGAATCAACAAACAATATTTTGTCATTAAGAAACACATAAGTGCAGATAAATGTCAGAACGAGATAACTTAAGAAATAGCTTGAAAGTGTGAGCTGTTAATATACATATATGCTTTACAATATTAAAAAGGATACGGTTTCGTGGAAGAACAAATGGGGATTGCGCCATATTGTAGAAAATTGGTTTCCTGTTGATCTCTGTTTCTTCTGTAACCGAGCAGCGAGCTTGAAAGAAAAGACAACAAGAGCATTGAGGAGGCATCTGATGCAAAAAAAAAAAAAAGAACAAATCATCTCAAAGTATTGAATAGTCAAAACTGGAAAACAACAACCTACTGACATTTTTGCCAGAACTCAAGAGATACAATCTTGAGATTCTTGACATACCTTTTTGTGACAGAGGGGCTTAATAAGTTTCATCTCATCACTGCTTTTCTCAGCATCTAAACGTGCATGCTTTTTTCTGCGCTCCCACCTAAAAGCTCTTGAACGCTTTCTATGCTTCAGCACTTTCTGATTTGTGCATACAACTTGTCCATTTGAATTTTCATTATATGTTGCATTGTCAGTTGTAGCTTTCAACTCAGCTGCTTCACCCAAATTTTCCTGGTTAACATAATGTTGAAAAGTCGATGTTTTGCAATCCTTTCCAATAGAATCATTCACAGAACAGATGCTTTTACTGCTATTGTTGACTTCTAATCTTGCACATTTTCTAGAGCACTGAGTTCCAAATGGTCTCAAACGCTTTCCACGTTTTAAGATTATCTTATCCAAGCTTTCGAATTTTCCGTTTAAACATCCATCATCTTCGGTAGCTATTTCACAAAAACTGATCTGGCTAGATTTGTCACCAGAACTATTGCTACCATTGGAATTCACATTACCAGAAGATTTTCGAAATAATTCATTAGCATCATGAACCCTCTTCCTTTCCTTAAAACATCCTGTGCAAAGTATATTTTAGATTAACAATCACAGTTTCGGTTTTACTTTCTCATCAATTCTTATTAGGAAAGAATGGATAGATGAAAGTGTACACAGCCAGAAGGTTAAGGAACCAAATAATGCTGCATGCAAACTCACCTGTTAAGAGATATACAAGTTGTAGTAGAAAAATAATTTAAACAGGAAAAGGACGACAGTTGCATATTTAGAAGGCAACATCATTTTCAGATCAACAAACTACAGCACAAGTTCTTACGGGAACTGCAAGATATTCAACAAAATTACCCTTGTGGGTGTTCAAAGACTGTTGATATTGAGCAACCAAATCGACAATTGCAGGGCCTGACACCTGCTGGTACTTCCCATGAGAAAGTTCAAGAAAAATAGACGAATGCCTTAGAAGATAAACCATGACATCATCCCCCACCTGCACATACTCAATAAATCAGACGTTGATATCACAACAAATATGTTACACTAGCATTGCAGTTACATACCCTTTTCAGCAGAAGACTCCATGGCGAAGAACTTAGAAGCTCCACAATCTCACTCGTACTATTTATCTTCCAACAAACAAATAATTATTTCATAGAATAAAAAATAGAGTGATTCTAAATTTTGCTTACATTTATACTATCAGACAACAAATAGACCACAAAAATCAATAATGAGGGAAATCACCTTATCATAAGCAGTAAACAAGAGGTTAGAATCGTTGGACTGGCGCGAGATCATCATCATCTCAATAGTAGTGGCAACAAGTTGACGCTGGGAGTAGCGGTTATCGGTAGAGAAGTGGGAAAAGGGAGGGGCATTGTGGTGTAAGACGAGGAAACAAGAGTTGAGGAGTTGTAAGTAAGGGATGGGATCGAGAGGAGTGAGGAGAAAGGAGAGAGCGTTTTGGCATTGGAGGCAATTGGAATGATCGTACTTGCGATGACAAGAGTGTGGGTAGAGAAGGGAAGTTATGGTTTTGGAAAGGGTTTTAGCTTTTTCTCCATATATTCTCCATAGAATTGACGGTGTCCTTATCTTTTTTCTTCCCATTTGCGAAGACGACTGGTCTGTCTTCCACATCTCACCAACAAAATAGGGACTCTCGCGCGTTTCTAATCCTTCTTGCCCAGCTTGACGCCGTTTACCGGTGACTCTTTCAACCTTTCTACTTACAAAACTAAAATCCAAAACTCACAATCTTTTCAAAACTAAGATAACATTCATCAAAAACCAAGAGAAGTCTCTTGCTTTTACTTTCTTCTGAGACATAATATTGCGAAGTTCATTCTTTTTAATTCAAGCGAGTCCGTATCTGCAATTTGATTTTCCCGCCATTGCTTGCTCTGGTAGTGACGGGAGTTTTACTTGTGGTAATTTAACGCGTGTTCTTTTTTTAACCTAATGATGTTGTTTTGTTTACCTGATGCAACGACACCGTTTCGCAAAAATCTCATTTGCATTAATTGAAAACCCCTTTTTCTTCTTTCCTTACACATTTATTGTGTTATATCCTTGCAATGATAAAGCTTCCGGTGCTACCTTCCTGTGTATGCAATGCATCACCTCTTTTCCTTTTCCTCTAAATTTCACTCTTTGCTTCAATATGTCATATCATATCATTTCTGCTTCTTTTCTGTTTTCCTTTTGTTCTGAATTAGTTTTCTGAACTAAACTGCTGCTCAGTATCTGAATAGTGCTAACCATGGATCACTCTATATGCTATTAACTATAATTTTATGAGTTATGATAGTAATGGTATCGATTATGTTTCTTCTTTATTAATTTTTATTCTGTGTTTTTTACGTCGTATGATCATTTTAATTAATGCAGGGCTTCAAATTTCCGTCATCAAAGATTGAAGGAGCGCGGTCGCTTAAGTGTACGGCATCAAAGATGGAATTCACTCTAACTTGCCCTGATGACTGGCATCTTCATCTTCGCGATGGTGAACTTCTGAAAGCTGTTGTCCCTCATAGGTTAGTTCACCTTACCAGATGTTTGTTAAACATGTTTATTAAGTTGAAATTCGAACGCTGGCGGATGCACAAATAGTGGTATGGCTACTTTGGCTTCTAATAAAATTAAAAATGATTTTTGAGTGTTATGTCCAAAGAAAGCACTTTTAAGTGCATTACCAAACAATTTTTTGCCTTATAGGAAGTTAAAAGTGAGAAAGACAGAACTTCATAGCTATCTTGATTCAGTTTGAGGTTTGTTCATGTTGTGTAGTGCAAGTCACTTTCGAAGAGCTATTGTGATGCCTAATTTGAAGCCTCCAGTTACTACTACAGCTGCTGCCGTGGCTTATCGAGAAGCTATTTTGAAAGCATTGCCTACTGATAGTGAATTTAATCCACTCATGACACTTTATTTAACGGATACAACCAGTCCAAATGAGATCAAACTTGCAAGTAAGTGCAACTTAGAATATTGAGCCGACAAAACATTATTTGCTTGTTTCATTTGGAGATTGATTACTATGTTTGTTTGCACTTTTTCTTAAAATCTGGTCCAATGCAATGTGAAATTGGTCTAGTATTCTTTAGGCCTTGAGAGCCAGTGCTTGCTAAATCGAAAGCTCCCCGCTCAGTACTTCGGCCACATAAGACAGTGCTAGTTTTGAGAGTAGTTAACTTGACAAGCAATTGAATAGGTTCATCGTTGGGGAAGGAATCTAAAAATTTTGAATGAATTTTAATGGCCAGTCAGCAATGCTGTAGCAACGATATACAGATGTAGGCTTTTTGTCTGGTTCAAATTTTTCCCCTATCATCTTCTCGATTTGGATTTCTGGTATAATTATTTGTTCTTAAAATGATAATTTCAATTTCTTTGCCAGGAAAAAGTGGAGTTGTTTTTGCTGTCAAATTATATCCTGCTGGTGCTACTACAAATTCTCAAGATGGTGTGACCGATCTTTTCGGCAAATGCCTACCAGTGCTGGAGGAGATGGTTGAGCAAAACATGCCTTTGCTGGTAAAGTTCAACTTTGTCTCAGTTTATGTTCTTTTCCTGCTAGAGTAAACTGAGTTGAAACAATGTGATCATACTTCAGTTGTTGGATATTTTGTTTAGCATTTGAATGAGCTACTTTTAGGATGTTACTCGACTGCATAGGTTGAAGAAAAAATTTAATTTAACTGGTTATCTACCAGATCAAGTGACAATAATCTATTATCAAGTGAGGCTTTTGAGACAATGAAACTGGCTATCCGGTACAGAAATTAATGATATTCAGAACTGCATATGGCATAGTAAAAATTATATAACACACATGAAAGGTATGTTGGAAATTAAATATGACTGGAGTACTAGAGTTTTATGTTGAAACCTAGAGATGGGAATTATTAAGAGAGAAACTTTGTAGCACTTTAACTTATACTGATATCAGTTTATCAAAGCTGTCCGTATTAGTGTTGTAATGGAAATTCTTGGGTGGCAGTGGATGTACTGAATCAGTGATGAGTAATCTATATAGTTTTTTTAAATGTAGAACGACTATGAGAAAGACATCACTATTCTAATTATATATAAAATGAAAATAGATTTAAATTTTGTTTAATTATAACTTATCATTACATTAATTATTTGGAATTTTTCATACACTTATCGTTGTTCCAAGCATCGAATCAATGATCTTCATTAAAGTTTATGTGAGGACCAGTAAACAGAAGATTAAATTTACTCATTTAAGCTAACCCAAATTTGGCCACCAAAGAATACAATTAAGTTTACTTCTAGACCAGTGCTGTTTATTGTTAGGCATTGGAGCAGAAATTTTTGTTGTCAATTGTTATTCAAAGTACAACTGTAAAATTATGTAGGTCCATGGAGAAGTAACAGATCCAAATGTTGATGTATTTGATCGTGAAAAGGTATTCATCGACACTGTTTTGCGACCTTTAATCCAAAGGCTTCCCAGTCTGAAGGTCGTAATGGAACATATCACCACAATGGATGCTGTCAAGTTTGTAGAGTCTAGCCATGATGGTAGTGTTTCCTCTTTAACTTTTGGCATGCTAGTTCTTTATTCTTAGGAATTCATTATTATGGATGTAGATGTTTATTAGACCTTTGCTTTTTTTGTTTTCTTTCATGATCCAGCACTTGTGGCTGCAACTGTCACTCCACAACATCTTCTTCTCAACAGAAACGCTTTATTCCAAGGAGGATTGCAGCCACATAATTACTGCCTTCCAGTACTTAAAAGAGAAATCCACAGTATGCTCCATTATCATCTATTTTTTTCAGAGATACAAATGAATATATTTGTGCCTATTTGAAAATCTTTATCCTTTTCTGGTTATGTGCCTATCTTTTTACCATGTGAACCATTCTATAGGTGAAAAATAAAGAAATAATTGAACATTGTTATGCCAATTTTTCTGCTTTATTTGATCTTCTTAAAACGACCGTAGACAAACATTTGAGGTGATTAAGTCTGAAATACTGTAACTGGAAAGAACCATATTTTAGCAAGAGTGACAAGTCTGAAAAGAGTGTTGTTTTAAGTTACGTTATTTTAAAATGTGTTTGTTTGTTAATTTATGTAGGACAGGCCATTGTTAGAGCTGTGACTAGTGGAAGTAAGAAGTTTTTCCTTGGAACTGATAGTGCTCCACATGAAAAACGAAGAAAGGAATGTCCCTGTGGTTGTGCTGGAATTTATAGTGCTCCTGTTGCCCTGTCATTGTATGCCAAGGTTTTTGAGGAGGTAACATCTATTTAGTTTTTCTTGTAACTTAAGTTTGTTTTCTTATTTAGTTATTTCCCTGATTGCTGAGGACTTTGGTTTTCTTATGATATTAGAATGTCGTAGGACTTCTCTGATTTAATTTGTGGCCTATACAATGGCCTATACTAATTTCTCGTCTTGATTACTTTCCATCTGTCACTTATCCACAATGGTGTTGAATCCTGCCATTGTTAAATGAAACTTTAGTTCAGTTATAACTTAGAGCTTGATTATCAAAATTTAAAGAGATCCTCCTGCTTAGTAAAATGCAGTTCTTTGTGCTGAAAGTTGTGTACATCTTCTATGAAAATGCGCAGCTGTTATTGCTAATTTTCCTCAACAGAAGAGAGGTTTTGCTTTTGAAAGGTTTTGAAGATTTTAGGGGGTTGATGCAGGCTGGTGCACTTGACAAACTAGAGGCATTTACAAGTTTTAATGGTCCAGACTTTTATGGACTTGCAAGAAATACATCAAAGATGAAGTTGAGCAAGACTCCATGGAAGATACCGCACTCATTCTCATTTCCTTTTGGAGATATTGTTCCAATGTTTGCAGGTGAAACTGTTGAATGGCAACCGTCTTCGGCTTGATTAATGCTGTTTTCTTTTATATACACGATTTTGTGATATAATGGCCAATTTTGAACTTGGTCTTAACTGCACTCTTCCATGCGATTCTCATTCATTCGATTTGCTCCAACACATTTTTTTTTGGTGGATATGTTTATTGGTGGAAATTTTAGTGACTCATTTAGATGTGCGTGAAAAGATTTTCTAGTGTTGATTTGTTATGTGTAGCTTCTGTGTAATTGAGTGTTGAATTAGTGAAATAAGTGACATGGTTTGCAGTAATGTTACAATTTTCCCCAGCGTCTTGTGTTTCAAGAGTTTGCCTTGTTAAATGTCATTGACTATGTTGATCAATTTGTTTTGTTGTTGTTCAGGCAAGAAAGAAACTATAATTAATTTAGGTTATCTTCACGTTAGATATTATTAAAAATTGAATGGATAGGGTATTTTTGTTTGTAGCAGAGGTTGTATCAATTTAAAGCACATCATATGTAGTTGAAAAATAAAAGGGAAATAGAACTTAATTCAAGAGATAATCAGTTAAAAAAAAAATTAATCATCCGAGAAAGAAGAGAGGATGGCACAAAGACCAATTAGGAAAGATGTGAAGCCAAAGTAAAGAGAAGCAACATTGATTACACTACTTGGTATAAATGTATTATTGTTGTACATAACAAATTCTATAATCAATCAAAATTTGATCCACCAAATTTATTATGTCACTATAAATAAATGTAAAAGGAGAGAGAAGAAACGTTGGAAAATTCCTCACCTCAGTTCAGCTGTGAGATAGGGCCTCAGTAATGCTTATAACAAACATATAGTGAGTGAGTGGTTATTCCGCAGCTTTAGTTGCCTTGTAAGCATTTACCAATTGTGTCTGAACATCATGAGAAACTGACATATGCTCTTTGTATTCCATTGTAAATTCTCCTTTTCCCTTAAAAAATATCAACCACAATTTCACATTCAACCATCCAAAACATCATCAACCATATTACTCATAACTACATTCAATGCATATAAGGAACTACTACTAATTTGCTAAGCATGTAGTCTTACTTGTGTCATTGACCGTAGAGCTGTAGAATACCCAAACATGTTATTCAGAGGAACCTGTGATTGACACACATCATAAAACGCTAAGTACCCAACAGCATAACGACTTTTTACCAATTCTAGAATGAAACTCAACATTTTAAAATTCCAAATACCCCAGAACACTTAACATAGTAATATGACCAAAAAGGAAACCAAGTCATACTTACATTTGCAGTTAATATAGTGTCATCGCCATCTTGGTCGTTGCCAACAATCACCCCTTTCCTCCTATTGCATGAAAGCAAGCGTATGCTCAGCGGCTCAGCCACACATACATAAGACCAATTACTATATTTGAAAGGAAAAGAAAAATTACTTATTTATATCACCAGCCACAACACCCTGAAACTCTGTTGGAACTTTTAGTTCTACCAGCATAACTGGTTCCAATATGACAGGTCTCGCCGCTTCATAACACTGCCATAATTTTCACAGGAAAAAAAAGAACAACTTTAATCCTCTGTACATGGAAAATTCAGCTGACAGTAGAATATGTCTCAAAGTAAACTCACCTGTCTAAAAGCATATATTGCCGCCAATTTAAAAGCAAGCTCACTAGAATCTACAGCATGTGAAGCACCATCTGATAGAACAATACGAATATTCTCAACAGGATGCCCAATTAAAGATCCCCTAATTGTAAAGGATAAAAGACGAATTAGTATTAAAACAGGAAGAAAATGACAATTACTAATATCTATTAAAAGTACACAATTAAAATTAACTTTAGCAACATCAGCACATGTGCATCCTAGTTGAATATTAACTAAACTGATCAAATTTCCATGAGCCAAAAAGTATCAACAATACTTACGAGTTGGCAGCTTCTTTAAAGCCTTTCTCAATTGCAGGAATGAAGCCTGATGGTATAGCTTGTCCCACCATCATGTTCTCAAACTCGAATTTCATTTCTGAGCCTTCTGGAAGAGGCTCGATGTAGCTGTACATAGGAATTACAGACAATTAAGAAAGATGATCACACTACTTTTTACGGCTGCATTGGTCATAAAATCATCACTTTCTCCAGTGGTTTGTAAAAGTAATCAGAGACAACATGAAGAGTCAGAGTGCTAAGGTATCTACTACACACATTCTGCCCAATACACACTGCATAAATATGTATTGTATTGAACAACTCAGCTATCATGCAAATGATAGATTAGGATTAATAATATTTCAAACATATTCTAAATTAGAAAACACAAGCATGCACCAAACACTAATCACAAAACAAAGAGATGAGATCTAGACAAACTCCAGGCGCACACAAACAATATTTCAGACATTTGCTCAATCATGCGGAATATGAGAACATTTGCTTACCCAATAACTCGTCCATATTGACCTTGTCCTCCACTTTGTTTTTTATGTAAATAGTCAAAATCAGCACGTGAAGTAATAGTTTCTCTAAAGTTAACCCGGGGCTTCCCGACAGTGGCATCAACCTGATCAATCGAAGTAGTGGAACAAAGATCAGACTAAAAGGAAAATACTTCAATAAGCATGGCCATTAGAAAAACTGCCTCCAGCACAGAGTCCACCTTGTACTCCCTTCTTATGCGTTCTACATAAATGTCCAAATGCAATTCTCCCATCCCAGAAATAATTGTCTGTTCATAAAGGCAATTAAACCATCATATAAAACCAAAATGCATTTCAAGAAAGCAGGAAATTAATTTAACCAAACATACCTGGCCACTCTCTGGATCCAATCCTACACGGAAAGTAGGATCTTCCTTCTGAAAACGATTTAAGGCTTTTGAAAACTGGAAAAAGGAAAAATAAAGTAGATGTGGATTACCTGTTAATATATGTACATATAAATCACGTCACCAAATCAATGAGTATAACAATGAGTTTCAATAAAACACTGACTTGTCCTCCAGAGTCTTTCGAAACTGGTTGAATAGCTAATGACATAACTGGCTCAGGAACATTCATGGAAGTCATAGTATATCTAACTGATCCATCTGTAAAAGTATCTCCTGTTGACCCAAAGAACACTATTAAATATAATTTGAATAAAAGGAAAAAGAGGAGATTAATGAATAATAAACATCTCATCGCTTAGAACTGCTCATCTGAATTCCCATTCCCTTTCCAATTCTCAAAAATTAGTTAGACTTAAAAAAGACAAAAAGTAGTTTCGCTTTTCTGAGTAAGAGTACCAATGGCTTACTGAAACCGTACTTTAGAACCAATATACAGCAGAAACAAGAAAAGGCATAACTATTTTTTCTCCAAATGTTCTGAAGAAAGAATTATACCTGATGCACAATCCACTCCAAACACAGCAACTATCTGTCCAGCATGAGCCTCTTGAATATCCTGCAGAATCAAAATTCCAAAACAAACAAATAGTTCAGAAGAAGTCTGCAAAGTTCACAATTACGATTCTATCGAGAGATGGTTACTTTGGAGTAGAAATTTTAAAAGAAATTAACAAACAAAACTGGCCTCCATTTCATCAGAATGCATGCGAACCAATCGGGGGACCTACAAAAAAATTTTATACCTTTAGCAAGCAAAACAAATGCTGGCATCAATCATTCACAAAATAAATATTCCAACAGCTGTGGAAAAAGGGAACATCAGTTATATTTTACCAGGAAACTTTTTTGTTTACTCAGGTGAGTAAGGACAAAGTTGCCAACAGTTTTATTTTCAGAAGAAAGTACATTTAGAATATGGCAAATGTTGAAATTTACAAACAAAAGATAATTATCTCAGGCACACGACTATAAGAGAAAATTACTGAAAAGTTAAAACAAATCAATATTGGTACACACAATATACCTTGATCCTTTTCCCAGTATTGATGTTGATAATAAAATCGCCTTTGCGAATGACACCATCGTATATTCTGATTAACAAAACAAAACGATTAGGAAAATAGTTATTACAATTGGCAGAGAACAATTACATACAACAAATATGCAATAGCATGTTATGGAGGAAATAAAATGAAAATAAAGCCAGTTTTTACCATACCTTAGATATGTCAACTGACCAAAACGTCCTTCTTCTAGTTTAAATGCCAATGCTACAAGTGGTCCATCAGGGGTTCCACGCAACATAACCTGTACCTCCATTTATTAGGAGTTTGAAGGAATATGTCATGAACTCCTTAAGTTCAGTTCAGTCAACCGCATACCTTTTCCTCGCCCTTTGTTTGGTCAAGGGCATAATTATTAACTTCAGTAGGACAAGGCAAATATCTAAGCACACCATCCAGAAGGGGTTGTACACCCTGCAGCAAAACAGAAAAATGATAGCGTCAATGACTGAATAATCTATGATGCATCAAGCAATTAGCGTGTTCAAAACATTGTTTGCAGCTAGATGCCTCCCCACAAAAAAAAAAAAAAAAGAAGACACTCTGTTCATAAAGGTCTTTCCCAAAATGGCTTAGGGATGTGCACAAGCACAATGATAAGAGATATTGCTTTAAGATGCATAAAAGAGAGGTACCTTGTTTTTGAACGCACTACCCATGAATACTGGTACAAACTTCCTTGCAACAGTAGCCCTTCGGATTGCCTCCTACTCAAGCACAAAAGTAATTATGAGCCCTGAAATACATAGCTCATTATATATCATCAAATGAAAGCACACAAGATTATTTAGAACTATGTCTTATGGATTTTGTAGAGAGATGATGATTATAACATTTTAAAATGGTGTATTTTCATCAAGTATGCATGATTATAATTGATAAATAATCTGTTCTCATTTTTTTCTTTAAAGAAACTCCTTTTGTTCTCCCAGATAATCTGTTGTCTATTGACTATTGCAGTACCTCAAGATCAGCAGATGTAATAGGCTCATCAGACAAAAAAGCATCTGCAAGTTGATCATCGACTTCAGAAACGACTTCAATTAGTTCACGGCGTTTTTCAGCTGCTATGGCCTCCATATCAGTTGGCACTTCTTCAATGGTTACCTTTTCACTGTAACAGGGTTACAAAAAAGTAAGCAAGACTGCTGGAAAGAGAATGAGCACATAAATAACTTGACACTTACCCACTGGAGCCATTAAAATAATAAGCTTTCATCTGTACAATGTCAACCAGACCAGTAAACTCGTCCTCTAAACCAATTGGAACTTGCACAGCCGCACTGTGATGCCTCAGTTTAGACCTTGCCTAAGTCAAAAAATTAACAACCATAGAACTCATGACATCACTAGTAGACTCTTCTAAAATTTGGATGAAACCTCTCAATATGATGCATATGAGGTAATAATGTATTTTTCTGTAACTTGTAATAGAAGAATTTCTGAATCAACATATCTTAAAACAAGAGCCAAATTAAGAAAAAGCAACACACCTGGTTCAAAACCTTCCAAGGATCTGCCCCCATTCGATCGAGTTTATTAATAAACGCAATTCTAGGAACCTCATATCTCCTCATTTGCCTATCCACAGTAATGGATTGACTCTGCACTCCACCCACACTACACAATACTAAAATGGCACCATCCAACACACGCAGAGCCCTCTCCACCTCGATCGTAAAATCAACGTGTCCTGGCGTATCAATTATATTAACCTGATAAAGAAAGCATCCAAATGATCCCATTCAACTAAATCAAACACATAAACAATTCCATAAATCAAAAACATAAACCCGTGTAGAATTCTATAAGGAAAACATTACCTGATAGCCATTCCAAGTACAGTAAGTAGCGGCAGACTGAATAGTAATCCCTTTCTCCCTCTCCAAATCCATAGAATCCATCTTAGCACCAACTCCATCGCGACCGCGAACTTCATGGATCTCATGAATTCTGCCAGTGTAATAAAGAACCCTCTCAGTGAGTGTGGTCTTCCCAGAATCAATATGAGCAGAAATGCCGATATTACGGAGGCGGGCCATGGAGTCTTTCCACCAAGGATCCTTGTCTTCATTGGCGCGTGCCACGTTCGAGAAATGGCGGAGGTGGAAATTCCCTAAAAGGAGAGCTGTATGTGGAGAGGGTGGTGTTTTGGAGGAGGAGGAGAACACGGTGTAGAGAAGGCGGGATGAGGTGAATAGTCTAGAGGATTTTGCCATTTTGGTTAAAACCCTAAACCCAGAACTGAGGGTATGGGAGGGTTTTGAGTACGGACTACGCAGTGGACGCGGTGGATCAAATGTCGCTAAGATGTGTTGTAATATATTTATGGTTTTATTCCGGATGAAACCAGGTATATTTGTTGGAAACCAATGGGAAGAAAACGAAGTGGAGCGTTTGGTGGCAAAAATAAGGGAGAGCACAACAACAACAACAACGACTACTATTACTTCGCTTCGTACTAGTGTCTGCCCTCATTGCCTCTCGTGCACCTCTTACTAACCTACGCACCTGCTCCATGTCCAAGCTCCGCGTTAACGCTGACGTCAACGTTCTTCGCCCGAAGGATTATTGGGATTACTGTGACGCTTAAAATATTAATTATTACCTTAGGTAATTTAATTTATTTACTCCAAGATAACAATTAAAATCTTGAACATCAAGTTTAGAAAAATAATTTTCGAAATTATAATTATACAATAAAAACATTCATATGAAAATTTCATACATTCATCCTTCATAATTTAAAATAAATACATATTTA
>CANYCX011364710.1:0-14585 GCA_948193385.1 Breynia disticha f. nivosa | reverse complement strand
ACTCTTCAAGCAATCCATCACAAAATGTCTAAGCAATGATTCATCCATAAACCCAATCAAATAGTCAACATTCAAGCAAAAGATATTTCATTCAAGCGCAAATCTCAAATCCAACAAGTAAACCAAGCATATAATCTATTTTCATCTTAGGAAAATCCCAACAAAATGTCTAGCCAAACATGGCTAAAACTAAAAACATAACAAACATGAATAAGAAGGACATGAAACTAAAGAAAGATGGAAAGAAAAACCCTTGAAGCTCTCCCTATTGCTCTCCAAAATCCCCAGCCAAAAAGTCCCTTTCTAACCATAAAACAACCCTTTTTACAGCCTCCTTTTAGCCCCTTGCAAAATATCTAAAGTGCCCCGACTTAACCCATCCATTTTAAGGGTAATTTGGACCATCTTTTAAGAGCCACGCTGGCCATCAGTAGGGCCACGTTCGTGACTCAAATGAGTCACGTTCATGACCCATGTTCTGCCCAACATTTTGCTTTAATTTTGCATCCAAATTGTGAGTCACGTTCGTGACTCCTGTGAGTTGCGTTCGTGACTCACTTTCTGTCCAAGAAATGCTGCTTAAACATGGGTCACGTTCGTGACCAAAATGAGCCACGAACGTGGTGCCTCTTCTATCCAATCCGTGCCATCCAAAAGAAATCCAATCACGTTCGACCTCGACCGTGACCATGGTGAGTCACGAACGTGACCCACCTTCTGATCAATGTTCTGTTGCTCAGTTGAAGGGTCACGAACATGATTGATGGAGCCATGCTCGTGATGCCCGTTCTGTCCAAAGTTGGATGTTATCACTCTGAGTCACGTTCGTGATTCTTTTGAGTCACGAACGTGGCCCACCTTCTGCCCAAACTAAATCCAACGTTTTAACAGTCATGATCGTGGCATTGGTGAGTCACGTTCGTGGTGTTTTCCAACCACGTTCATGACGAGGCTTCTATCCAAATTTCAGCTACATTTAGGCGAGTCACAAATGTGTTTATGGTGAGTCACGTTCGTGACTCCTATGTTGATGCTTCCAAAATGGCCCAATTCTATATGCCTTCTTTTTCCATCATAACCTAGCAAAATCTTCACATTCCTTGATTGTGCCTAGATAAAAACCGAAACGAAATAAGCTTATAAAATCATATGGTTTATCTAATAAAATTTCATGAAGATCACTAAACATGACTAGAACAAATGTGCACATTTGGCCCTATCAGCTGGGCCTGAGGATTATTCTAAGAGAGATCTCGATATCAGTCTGGGACTGATGATATTCCAAGCTGGGCTCAATGCCGAACTGGGTTCAACGCCGGTCTAGGATAGAGGGATAAATGAAATGAAAAGAAAATAAAAGAAAGAGAAAAGAAAGCAATACCCCGGGGCATTTCGCAAGTGAATTGCATCGACATTCATATGCATTTAATATGGCAGCCATAGTTGTCAATCGTATTGATTGTTATGTGATTTATGAATGTTGTTTTGATACGATATAAATGTTGTTTTGAATGTGATATGAATATGGTTTGATATGAGTATGCAAGTATGTATTATACATAATATTGCTTTATAAGCAACTAAGTATGTGTGTTAAATTATGGTTTTCAGACACCAATTTACTATGAAAATGAAGTATAAATCATGTTGAATATGCATGTGTGTTAAATTATGGTTTTCAGACACCAATTTACTATGAAAATGAAGTATGGTTTTCAGACACCAATTAGTTGCTATTTTGTTTAGATAAAAAAACAAAAGCAAAATGTTGGAAATAGAACACGAGCACAATCTCGTGCTCGAGGGGCACAAGCTGTGTCTTTTGGAGAATCAGAGGTTGAGCGTGACCTCGTGCTCAATCAGCATGCCCTCGTATTGGCACACTGATTTTCCCTGTGCATCATTTTAAATAGATCATTACGTACAGAATGGTTGAATAATAAACTGAGAGGTTATATAATGCCAAAATACACTTAAATTTTGTTAAGAAACTTACTGAGTATTGAAAAATACTCACCGTTTGTTTGATTGTCTAAATGATGTGCAGGACACAGATAGATGCCACTGGACCTGAGTTGCGGTGATCATATTTTAGGAGCAATATAGTCTGAGGTTGAGCTCCAGTCTTGAGTGCTTCCATTTTTGTACTTGTACATATTTTGTACATATATATGCATTCTGGTTTGAAAATTATTTCAAACTTTACAATCGTTTCCTCTAGTTATATTTTGAGTTTTGTAAATGCAAATTGGGCCAATTTATAAAATGGATATGTTTATATTATTCCTCTCTTTCCAATTTATTATATTATATTATATTTTGAAAAAGAATTTAAATAATTGGATAAACAATTTTAAAAATTGAGTTCCACAATACAACTCATTTTCATGTTGTCATATATGTTTTTATAAATTTTCCATTTCTTTTTATTCTTCGATTCTCTTCTAACAATCCTAACTAAAAACTCTCCTTTTAAACTTTAAAATCTTCTTACATACAATCTAAAACTTTAAATACATACCCTAGGATTCTGCAAACTTTTTCTAAAGTTTTACGATCTCCTCTTTGTCTCCTATGTTTTCTTAATGCTTGAACATATTTACTTTTAAATTTAGAAGATTTTAAGTAAGGTTTAATGGTTTTCTTGGTGATTTTCTTCTATTTCTATTGTGATGCAACTTGGCTGGGGATAATATAACTTCTCGTGCCAACACAATGGTTCTGTTTCTCATATTTCTCATTTCTCAACAGTACGACACGGTCGTGTTACTTTATGACATGGCCCGTACTAATATGCACGACCACCATGGTAAAAAACACAACCACTATGCTCATTAATTTCCAGAAACATGTCCACTGTATGAACTAACACGGTCGTGCTCATACTTTTTCAAGGAGCACGTCCACCGTGTTGAATGGCACGCCCAGCGTGTTGAACATAGAATTCGACCTGTGCAATTCTAAAATGGTTTCATTTACTTATTCTTATATATTCCTTATCTAACATATTTATAAACTCTATACATTTGATTTGTTCTTAATTTTTATATTTATATCATTAATTATAGTTTATTAGAAAAGGGATATGGCACAAATTGGAAAACTAAAAGAACTATTTAGACACTGGAAGAAATGCTACAATCACGTGTACTTGAATTTCAAGTTTCTTTAGACAGGTAAATAGCTTTTATTGAATTTTCCTATAACAATCAAGTAGAAGTGACCAAAGTAGTACAGGTATGACACTGTATAAAGCTTTATATGGGAGAACATACAAAAGTCCAACATCCTGGGATATAGAGGGAGCAAAAATTTTCAAAGGGACCTAAAATTACTACAAGAAACCATCGAAAAATGAGAACTGATCAAAAGTGAATCGAAAGCAACACAATATAGACAAAAGTGTTACTATGATCAACTATGAGAGAAATGAAATATCAAGTAGGAGAAAAAGTCTTCTTAAAAGTTTCACCCTGGAATGGAATAGTGAGAATTAGGAACAAAGAAAATTTGAGTCCCAAATATATTGGGCATTATGAAATTACAGAGTGTATAGGTCCTTTAGCATATAGATTGGCATTACCTATAGTTAACATAGATCTATGATGTATTCCATGTTAGTATGCTCAAGAGATATAGATCTGATCCCAAGCACATAATTCCAAAGTCAGATGTTCAAATTTTTTATATATTGACTTTTGTGGAAGAACTATTAGTGCTAGTCCTAGACTAATAAACATTATTTTATTTTTTTTAAATAATTAAAGCATTTTCAATTTTATTATGTTTATTTATGCGTATATTATGATAGAACTTCTATGATATATGATGCGTATATCTGTAGGACCTTGAAATACGAGATTACATTCTAAATATCCCTAGTCAGTCATTACTATGGTAATAATAGATGAATTAAGACTAGCATGTTCTTTCTAACTTAATGGATTCAGTCCTATGGAACACAAGGACATGGGATGTCAGTCAAAAATCATGGATACATATTTAAGAAATGATATTTGAACTAGATCCACTAATGAGAGCATTGTATGTATCTAAATCATAAGTGCTTCTCATTAGCAAGTCTTACATTGGAGTTCTTACACTAAAAATCTCTATAAAACTCTAGATGGATTTTTTTCTACTTTAACATACATCTGATGTTCTCATAATAAGGTGATAAGTATGGGTATAATTGGGTATTCATTGGTTTATGTTAGAGAGCATGAGAGAAGTGATGAGATTACCCACTCTCAAAGATAGAGAAAAATGTCACCAATCACTTGTTTAGTGAACTAAGAAGTGTATGGCCATGCCCAGATGTTATAATGTGTTACATTATTTATTTGAAAGATTAGTGTCATTGGAATATCAAGAAAATGAATTGATATTATAAGGATGACTGTTCCATATCTTATGTAATTATGATATTTAGGGTAAAGGGCTATATAAGATTACTTCAAGTCAAACAGATGTCACAACATCTTTATTTAATTAGGATTGTCATAAAATTTTTCTACAGTTTGTTTATGACCTTTAGGAATTAATTATTCCTATTTCCAACATTAAATGGACTTATAGGATCGCACACGAAGACTAGGCCTGAAAATTGAAAATCAGTGTTTCCATTTAGAACATATATTTGGGTCATTTTAAGGACAGATATATAAAGCTTAAAAATATGTAAATTGGACACAATGTAGGCTTAATGAATGTATAAGAAACGACCATCAAATGATTAGTACTAATCATGTACTAATTAGGTAACTAATCATGTGGTTGAAATAATGTTAGTTGAAAAGGGATTAGGACACGTTTAAGACATGTTCTGTCTTAAAAACGCGTGTCTATGTGGATACAATGAATCCTACTTATCCTCTTCTTATCTAAACCCTAATTTATTTAGGATTCAAATTTGAATTAGGATACAAAATTTTAATTTAAATCAAATAAGGATAGATAGCTTAAAAGTAGGAATTGGATATGGATATGGATTAGATTTTTTTCATAGCTCCTTCTCTTCTTATGAGTCTTATTTATGTGCATATATAAGGAGACCTAATCTCCTTATTTTTCCTCATGGTTGGCTTTAACCTACATGCTCTAAGGTAAGAAAAATTTGTTTATTTTTTTTACTAACATTTTTGTGGTCATGTGTACCAAAATTGAGCTAGCAATTGCCCTCTTTGTGAAGGCTAGTCGTGTGCGTGTAAACATAAAGGGAAGTCGCACATAGGAAGCTCCTTTATGACACATTTTGGATGACTTGAAGGTTGTATAAGCTAGTTCCTATACATTATTTGTGAATTAAATCCAACTAGAATTGATAATATTTTCAAGCTACAAAATCTTAAACTAGTTACCTAGTTAATGTATAGCGTGCATGGATCTTGGTGGGCATTTTCTATGGCTGTTTTTATGTTAATTTTACAAACTTTTCCATTATATCAATCTAAAATGAAACCATATGAAACCTAACAAGAACTTGTACAGATAATGGATAATAGGATCAAACAATTAAGAAGAAGAGAGTTTCCTATGGTTAATGTTATATAGAAAAATCATGGTATAGAAGAGGCCACTTAGGAGACAGAGGTGTTAGTGTAAGCCCTAGCCCCCAATACAATGTATGTACCTTTTATTATTGAGTAATAAAACTATGAGGCATTATTTTATCAATTCATGTATTGACATGTGTTATGTGTTTGATAAAACTATCCAAGAATGTTAATTAAGTACTTGAGGTATCAAGGTTGAGGACCTTGATAGTAGAACCTAGAAGTTATGATATTAACATTCTAAATATCCCTAGTCACTTATTTCTATGGGAATGTAAATGAATTAAGACTAGTATGCATTTTGTAGATGATTATGTTCTACAGGTCACAGATATGTGATATCTAACAAAGTTCATAGATACAATGTAGGTCATTGTATTTGGAGAATAAATACTATTTGCAATATCAAATATCTATCCTTAGACTGAAAATCACTATGAATTTTATTGTGATTTTTAATATACTTTGACATATGCCTAATGTGATCATAAAAGGTTGACAAATATGGGTGTGATTGGGTATGCGAAGAATTATAAGTAAGAGCATGAGTGAAGTGAGGGCATTGACCCTCTCATGAAAATGAGAGAAGATATCACTGGCCTCTTGATAGACAAGATTGGGAAGAGTGTGGCCGCACCTGAATGGAATGATTAGGTTATTCATTTGAACTTATCAATTTTTTTCATAGAGATCAAGAAAGTGATTTAGCACTAAATAAGGATGTTTGCGACATGCCTTATGCTAATCATGATATCAAAGGTCAAGGGATGAATTTGAATTGTAGTAGCTGTTGACACTGCTCGTCAGCTATTTAATTTTGGATGGTCATAGTGTCTTACTAGAGACCGCCTATGATTTATGAATTAGTAAATTCATTACCATTATTAAATATTCCAATAGATCGCACACGGATAATAAAAAACCAAAATGGGTAATTTTTGGAACTTTATCTTAGGTCAAAGTCTGACTGCTCGAATCAAGCATTTGGATCAATTTTGGTAATTCTGCCCAATATGGATATAAAACATAAATTTAGTAACTCTCATATGCTTTTAAGACAAAGATTATCCAATTAGATATGATGTCTTAAATTAAGACATAAGAGAAATAAAAGTAGAGAAATAAAAGGAGAAGGAATTATCATATTTTAGAAAATAAAATCTCTTTTAATTTTTTCCTAACAAACACAATAAGAGAGAGAAAGAAATAAAGGAATTTTATTTAAATTAAAACTTATCATAATCCTAATGAAGTTAAGATTGTTCATTAAGTGTTTTATAAAACGACAACTTTCATTCTTAAAAACCCTAAACTTAGTCGTCCCCCCTTCTCTCTCTTCCCCTTTTTGTCGTGTCTTGCCAAGAAGAATCAAGAAATTGATTCTTGCATATTTTCTCCAAGAAAATGTGAGATCAAGGGGCTAATTATAGGACTTAATCACTATGGTGCCATTAGTTTCATGAGTTCTTCATCCATTTGACGGAAATAAGGTGATTCTAATAAACCCTTTTGCTAGTACACAGTTTCGTTGATCTATGTGTTAATTTTGTAGAGGAACTACGTATGTGGTTCTTGGAGAGGTGTCTTGAAGGTTGCCTCAAAGTATTTCGACGCAGCAATTACTGTTCTTGCTCATACAGAAATGGCCAAGAAGAAGAACTAAGTAAAGATCCATTCTTTCATTCAAGGTTCAATTTTTATATAACTAGTCTTTGATCTTTAGGCTGTTATGATGTTAAATCACATTTTGGTGAGATCCTAGGTTGTTTTCTATGTGTGTTTCTTGATGTTTTCTGCTATCATAGGTTGTTAGACATGTAGAAAACCAAACAAGAGGACAGAATGAGAAAATAATATTCGCTTCTATTTATTGGTAAGTTTTAAATTTTAATTTTCTTTATAGTATATTGAAATGACATATAGAACATATAATAAATAGAAAACTAGAATAAGAACAAAAGAATAATGGAACCAATAACGATTTACAAGAACGAATTTTGAGGAGACAATTCTCTGTGGGAGAATAATTATCACATCCTATCCTAATAGCCTATAATTAATGAAATGGATATAGAAATAAAGAATAAATCAAATGTATACGGTTTATAATATGTAGGATTAAGAATATTTATGAATAATTATATGAAACAGTGTTAAAATTTAACAGGTTAAATTCCAATGTTCAAGATGTTGGACATGCCATTGTACACAGTGGGCATGCTCTTAGAAAAGATATGAGCACGAATGTGGTGCGTAACACGGTCATTATGCTTCTAAAAAATTATGAGCACAGTGAGCATGGTGTATACCATAATGGTTGTGCAGCCTAGCATGAGCAGTGTTATAAAGCAACCCGGTCGTTTATGCTGTCGAAATTCGATAAGACAAAAAAAGAAACAAGAGTTGGCAAAAACTTAAAAAAAACTTATTAGTTATTTCATTCTTGCTATAACACAAAAAAAAAAGAAACCCTCAAATCTCAACCAAACCTTCTAAAACCAAAGTTCAACTTATTCAAATATTTAAAATCATAATATATAGAAAGAAGATTTTAGAACTTAAGGAAAATCTAGCAAATACTTTTAAGGTACATCAAAATTTAAGAATTTTATATTTGAATCAAGAAAGATTTAAGTTTAAATAAGAAATTCTATATTGGGAATGTTAGAAAAGAATTGTAAGAGTTTGAAAATGAAAGATTTATATAACCATGCATGAAAAAACATAAAATTGAATGGTGATTAGTATGTATATCGTATTATACGTGATTGTTTATTATGTATAGGATGAATTAGACAACAAGATCAGAGTCAGAGTCCGGGGAACTTCGAGTTTTTAGTTGAGCAGGTGGGTAATTTAAATCACTTAAATATAGTCATATAGACATTTATATGTGATATGAAATTATGATATTATTAATATTATACTATATATATATATATGTATGAATGTGTGAATTCCATATGAATTATATTGAATATATGAACAACTATGATATATGTTCATAAATAGTAGGTTGATTTGTAGACAATGATTGGACTTTGTACAGGATGGTTGGATTTGTGTATGAGATATGTTAAATGTGTGTGGGTAAAAATGTAGACAATCGTTGGATATTTTAAATGTGTAAGTATGATGAACATTGTGACGCCTAAAATTGAATTTTATTTATTTTTAATTAATTTCAAAGCGTGCATTTTTTTCAAAAAAAAATACATAAGATAGTTTAATGCTCAATGAAGGTGTACATGTGTATTTTTTAGAAAAAATACAAGACATTGAATAATATACAATGTACTCGGTAAAACAATTTATATAAAATTATGTACAATTAAATTCTTTTTTCAAATGTGCTCTGTGAACCTCGCTTGTGGAAATCCTTTGAATCATGCATACGTAAAACATTTGTACGAAAAACAACTACGAGTATTAATACTCAGTGAGTGGATACCCCAACTCCACTAACTAAACCAATCTAACCCCTTGCAATCGTATATTAAAGCACATACAAATTTTAACTTATTTTGTCTTTCTTCTTGTTAGGTGTCATGCAAAGCAATTCATTTTCCGTAAATCAATTTCCCTCCAAATCCTGTGCAAATGTCATTTTTTAACACAACACAACATTCACAATACTCTCTGCAATTATTCCAACATCAAACATCACAATGCACACACATCAAATCATATCTTTCCAAAACTAACATAATCCAGCCACCACATATCAACACATACATATTAAGCATTAACCAATATATACTCAAGGTAAAATACCAAAACACAAACACAAGATCATACTCATAACAATCCAATACATATCCTACATATTCAATCACACTCTCAAATCATCACCTATGCATTCCTCATTAGGACCCACAACAAACTAATCCGCACATCAAAATGCACTTACATAAAAACCATAACTAATCTACAAACCACTTTTCAAAACGATCTTACCCTAATCATTAACATGGCATGTGCATTTACCTTCCTATAGGCACATGTAAATCATCCAACAACACAATAATAACATCTACATACCAACATACCCTATTCTCATACAAATCAATTACCCAATTCCATTATCATGCAATTCAATCAACCTTTCAACATTTAACATGTAACCAGAACTCATCCATATTATCATTTAGTACCACACAATCATTCTCATTATTCACCCAAATGTTCAATGCATATACATCATGTTCATGGTATGTCTTTTCATTATTTCTCAATCATATCATCACGTCGCAATCATAAAATACCATATTATATACATGATCAACATTAATGTGAATGCATCGTCAAATGCTTCTGCATATCACACCCATCAATCTCATTGAGCTTTCCCCGATAGTTTTCTCTGAGTTTTTGCTCGATAGTTTTCTCTTTGAGTTTTCGCTTGGTCATTAGTTTTCTCTTCGAATTTTTGCTCGGTCAGTAGTTTTCTCTTCGAGTTTTTGCTCGGTAGTTTTCTCTTCGAGTTTTCCCTCGGTAGTGCAAAATGTATGAATGTCATGGAAATCATGCACATATAATTACATGTTCATAAACTCAATTGATGTCAAACACCAACAATCTAATAAAACCTCATGTCATGACCTTTTATCCATATCTCATGTCAACTCACATGTCAACATACAACAAATGTTTTCAATGACGAATTAATTGAACTCAATCTCATCAAATGCCAAAAATCATATTTCATGTCATATATACACACTAATGAATAATTAGCAATTTATGAAAATAAACAATTTCATTCCTATTGTATCACATTTCAAAGGTTCATATGGCATTTAAGCAAACTCACATATAATCATACGAAATTCTCATTTCATGGAAATTAACATTTTCATTCATAGCACAACATTTTTCACACCTAATCACGCATGACATTTATATACAATTCATAATCTCATTTACCAATTCATGCAAGTTCATATAATTCACAATCATCAACATTTTCCCAAATCACATATCAATTATGCAAGTCACATACTCATCATTTCACAACTCAACTCATATCTTAATGTATCCAAGTCAACATAATCACCTTACCTCAACATTCAATCGCATAATATCAATATACAATCAACTCATCATCTCCAACAAAATACATTTTATGTCAATGTAACTCCATCAATCATTCCCTCATATGACCAATCAAGAATGTTATACACAACATACATTCAATTATCACCCAACCATCAATCTTAACATAGTATCAAGTCCATTGTAACTTATAACGTAAACAAGTATCATATATCTCAACCACATACGCAAAAAATTCACGCAATTATAACCATATATAATTAACCATGCATAGGCAATGAAAGGCAAGTAATGTCGGGTACACACTCACCTCGCAAGTCCGGCTAATTTTTCCTTACTCGCGACATTTCAATTCCATCGTGCTTTTGGTCCCTAAAATATGTCACATAAAATTCACCATCAATCAACCTTTTCATAGTTAACTTCTTTTATCTTAGTGTTCCAATTTCTTGGTTTTCTTACTTCATTTACCGATTCACCTAAATTTATATACTTGCATAAAATAACTTATAATTAAATCTTTACAATGCATTCAACTCTCAATTTATCCCATAACTTATCTTTTGTCGAATTAATCCATTAAAAACAACAACATAATGTTTTCGCGATTTCATTATCTCAAACAATCAAGTTCCCAATTCTTTAGAAACTTTCACAACCACTTACTCCCCCATTATTATTCTTGGCCCTTATTTTTAACATATTACGCTAAAAATCCTTAACTAAACCTAAAATACAAATAAATCTTTATAATAACTCAATTTCAATTAAATCCTTAAAATTGCTAGTGATTTCATTTTACTAATCCCCGACAATTACTACGCTGAAAATTCATTTCTCAATCATTTTATACCCCAATCCTCTCCGCAAATGTTATCTCCATAAATTTTCTTTTAACCCCTTTAACATTCAATCTTGCAGCCAATAAGTCATAACATTAACATTTAATTCTTATACCACATACCCAACAAATTCTACATTTATGATGATTAAAGTACTATCATTACTTCAACTAAATACAAGTGTTTAAAAAAACTACTAATTTCAAACATCAAAACTCCATTTATTGTTGTCAAAAAAAAAAAAAAACTCCATTTATTAGTTCATTAGCAAATCAACACAATTTCCCAAAAATTTAAGTTCTCTTTAGACCAATTTCAAGCAATTACTAATTTTCCCCACAATTACCATAACTCCAAATGTATAACCCTAAGAGATTTATCATTTATAAGCATAATATTAACGGATATAAGGTTTTCCTCGAACACCCACCATTGCAAAACTATATTCTTAACTCTGGCACATCCCTTCGTCGTCTGCTAATCTGAAATAGTCCCAAGTTAGCCATAGTAAATAGATTTTTGAACACAACCAATCATAGGAGCTGAGTCAGTAAGGAACTCACCTTATTTTCCCATGGGTTTTCAGTTTTAACCAACAAAGGGAGGGAGGCACGACTGAGGGTTTGCTAATAGGGGTGTTGGCGAGTGGGGCGTGTGTCTTGCATGGGCAAAACGAAAAATGTTATGGTGGTGGTTTGGTGGACGTTCAACAAGGCACGACGGCAGCACTGCCAGAGGGCGTTCTGAGCCGATAGAGAGTCAGCAGCATGTGGGAAAAGAGAGGCAGCGTGCGGCAACCAAGGAAAAAATGGAAGGAGGCGTGCGTGAGTGACTGTGCACGCGATGGAGGGCAGGAGACAGCGATGCGGCTTGTGAGAGGCGAGGGATGAGAGGCCGTGTGGCAGAGAGAGAAAGGGAGAAGGGAGAGAGGCACAAGGAGCAGTGGTGACGATGATGGAGGAGAGAAGGCAGGGAGGGAGGGAGAAGAGAGAGTTGGCGTGTGAGAGAGAAAGAGAGGAAAAATGGAAGGTGGTTGCTGTGTGAATATGAAAAGGAGCAATAGGAGTTTTTTTGGGTTTCTCAATTTAGGGTTACATTTAGCTATAGGTTTGGTCCAAAAATGTCCTTGCTCATTAATTCTTATTTCATTTTGCCCAATTTTTTTCCTCACTTTTAAACTTTCGAATTTTCCGTACATACGAAAAATCGTATACTTTTATTTTTTTTAATTAATTTAAATTAAAAATATTCTTAATTAAATTAATTGCTTTAAGCAAAAATTTTTATTTCTTTTAGTACTCCCTTATTTTAATTTTTTCTTTTTAAATTTTTCAATTTTATAAATTTTTTGGGCGTTACACTAAATGCTATTAAATCCTAAAGTGTGTGTAAAATCAAAACAAATAAATCAAAGCATGTAATAAAAATTAAATTGTAGTAACTCAACAAACATGTACTTAAAAACTAATTGCAGTAACTCAAATCAACAATACTTTAACAAACAGTAATTTTTTCATTGATTTAACTGTATATAACGAGATAAACTGTAACAAATCAACAACTCAAGCATCTTAGTGCAAAAGTAACATCCAACCAACAAAAACCCAAAAAATATCAATACCAAAAATAGAGAATCAACTTGTAATAAAATAAAAGATTGAACAAAATGGCACGACAGTAACAAGAAATAAAGATGTGAACTATTCTGTGTAAATCACATTTTAAACTTAAAATGAATTTTCCAATAAAAACGGTTTAAAATGTGATTTTTAGGAGAAATTATAGATATATGCGCACGTAATACGTGAGCAAAGTATGAGAAATATACTCATATTATGCGTGCATCAAAGACAAAAATTAATTCTTGAGTGATCCAAACAAGTGTGAGAATTCTTGTAAGTTGAATTTAGGAATTGATTGGGCTTATTTTTTTGTGTTGGTCTATTACTTGTCTAGAACGATTTCAAGTGTTAGTTTGACTGTAACGCCCCGAAAAACTATGTATTTTTTATGTCCGATTACATTGTATTCCTATTTCCATAGTATCAGATAGAGATCCCAGGTTTACTTTCAGATTTTGGCAGACATTACAGAATGCGATGGGGTATGAAATTGAATTTCAGTACTGCTTTCCATCCACAGACTGATCGGCAGACGGAGAGGACTATAACAAACATTAGAGGAGATGTTAAGATCTTGTTTTCTGGAGTTTCAGGGTTCTTGGGATCGGTACATACCATTGATGGAATTTGCTTACAACAATCAGTATCATAGTAGCATTGGTATGGCACCGTATAAAGTTCTATATAAACGAAAGTGTAGAAGTATAATTTACTAGGATAGGGAAGGGCAAAAATATTTAAAGGGCCTAAATTGGTACAAGAAACAGTTGAGAAAGTCAAACTTATCAAAAGTAAACTAAAAGCTACACAAGATAGACAGAATAGTTACTATGATCAACATTGGAGAGAAATGGAATATGAAGTAGGAGAAAATGTGTTTTTAACGGTTTCGCCCTGGAAAGGAGTGATAAGATTTGGAAATAAAGGAAAATTGAGTCCAAGATATTTTGGACTATATGAGATTATAGAGTGGATTGGTCCTTTGGCCTACAGACTTGCTTTACCAGCAGAGTTAGCACAGATTCATGATGTTTTTCATATGAGTGTGCTCAGGAGATATAGATTGGATCCTACCCATATTATGCCAGAATCAGAAGTGCAAATTTTAGAAAACCTAACATATAGAGAAGAACCTGTTCAGATTGCAGATCATAGAATGAAACAACTAAGAACCAAACAAATTCCAATGGTTAAAGTTCTCTAAAAACATCATAATCTGGAAGAGGCAACATAGGAAGTAGAAGATAGGATGAGAAAAGAATATCCACATGCATTTGCATATAGAAACATATAAGATAGATAGCGATAAAAAAAACATAAAATGGAATTTCGAGGATGAAATTATTTAAAGGTGAAGATTTATAACATCCTCATATAATTAATATTATAAGAAAAATATTTAATAAAATAAGAAATTATTTGATAAAATGAAGAAAATAAATGATTAGAAACAAGTTAGAGGAAGGTTGATATAAGGGTGATAAAAAGTTATATAAAGTAACCAAAAGAAA
>CANYCX011364667.1:0-14432 GCA_948193385.1 Breynia disticha f. nivosa | reverse complement strand
TGTGCATATGTTTTGAGAGAAATGAGATGAATTGCATGAAGTTGCATTCGTGCATATCAGTATTGTGTTGGCATGAGCATGTGTATGTTCATGCATTGAGAAAAAGGGAGCATATGGCTCACATTTGATAAAATGGAGGATTAGCCCAATTGTTTGAGAACACAAGAGCTTGAATCTTAGTGTTATGTTTATGTCGAGCGAGAGCTCGATGCTGGGCAAGGCCCGATGGATTGTGAATAATGGGGGATTAGCCCAATTGTGAGAAAAATGGGGATTAGTCCAAATGTGAATTGATTCTGGGCCAGCCCCGATGATTTGATGTCGAGCGAGAGCTCGATGATTTGATGTCGGGCTAGACCCGATGATTTTATACCCCGGGGTACATATGTGTGGACAATGCATTAGCATTGCACTTGCATTCATTTGACATACATGTTATTGATTTGCACGTAAAATGAATGTGTATGAATTGGTTATGATTTGAATGAGGATGGGTTGTTAATGATATGTAACAAAGGTATGCTTGTGGTTGGTTTGAAGGATTGATTGTGAGTGGTTGACATGACAATAGATAGGAAATGATAAATGTATGTTGACTTGTGCTTGATTATGTGGATTTGGGTTGTTGATTCAATAATGTTGTGTGTGGATAAAGGGATATAAAATGATTGTCTGTGAGATGGCTTTAGGGCGCCATGAGAGAGGATAGGCTGCGGAGGCCGAGGACTCCCCTGCACCTCAGCATAGTAGTGACACTGAGGGAAAGCTTATTGAGTATTTTAAAATACTCACTCATGTTTTGCTGAATTGTGTGCAAAGAGACAGGTATTAGGAACGGGACTCCATGAGCGGCGAGGTTAGCAGTGCGATACTGAAGGTCGAGCTCCTAAGAGTTTTGGTTGTATTGATTTACATGCATGTATAACTTTAACTTTGGTGGAAATTGTGAAATGGCATGTAAACCGTTTTCCTTGCTTCTGCATTATCAAAATTATATTTAGTATTTTAGCTAACTCTGTTTATGTTTTATGTTTTGTAAAACTATATCCTCATGCCTCTCCCTTATTTCTAGTGTTTTTAAAAAAAAATAGAGTGCAAAATTTCAAGGTTTATTGAAAAATGAGTCTTGTAAAATTTGGCATCACAAGATGTGAGTACATGATGCTTATGTTAGTATGCTGACTGAGTTGTTGTTTGTGTTGAGCATGTATGTACTTGTATGAATGGTTTCAAGGAGAGATGATTATGGAATCATGTGTGATTCATTGTGATAGATTGATGATGATGTTATTATTGAGAGTGACTAAAATGGATGTGATGAGTTGTGTTATGTTGTTGGCTATGTAAATAGCTGTGTTAAGATTGTTTGATAATTGATGATTGAACTCGACACTTGATTCTAGAGCATAGTATGTTGAATTGCATGAGTGCATGATTGATGGCATGGTTTATACACGTAGTATTCATGCATCGGGCTCTTAGTGAGCATATTTAATTAAAGAACATAAGCTCTTAGTGAGCAAGATTAATGAGGGAGTGGTTATGGCACTTAGTGTGAAAATTGTGGCGCTTAGTGCGCAATATTACGGGTAGTATATAAAAAATGCTACATCGGGCACAGTGGTTAAATATTCGGTATGCAGACGTGTGTACGAATGTGCCAAAACAAGGTGAAATTAATGCCAAAACAGGGCATAAATGTGGATATCCAACTATTATAATCAAAACTCCCAGCCGAACGACCCGTTTGCAAACGTCAATCTTATGGCCAAAAGAGGGCATAAATTAAAACCGGTTTGGGATCATGAATGATCATATAAGGCTGCATTAGGAAGCATACATTCACATCATTATGCCGCACTTATGTTTGATGTGAGTTGAATATATGTCAATTTGTTATGTTTTATGGAAGTTGTGAATATTGTATGAAATTGAATGTTGGTTTGAAATGGAATGGATCATGTTGTATGATTTGGTATGCCTTGTTGTTGATTAGATAAAAGTTGAGTATGGATAATAATGTGAATTGTTAAGGAGATGAGGTTATGAGTTGAATCAAGTAAGATTGGTTGTATGTGATGATGGGTTTTGGTCTTGCAATTGGTTCTTACAATTGTGTAGTAATGTTATTGTGTTTTGCCAGAGAATCCAGGATCCACGTGGGGTGGCAGCAAAGTACGCGTGTTCTCCATGATCACGTGTAACTTTCCACAACCACGCTTTTGTTGACACCAAAACTACGCAGTGTGGTAGCGACAACGCGTAGTCGCCTACCACCATGTGTAGTCGGTGCTGATCACATGTGTATCTCTGATTTATGAATGTTTAAGTATGGTTATGATTTTGGAACTGAATGTTTCTTGAGTGTTTGATTACGATTTGATTAACAAATGATGTAACATGAAATTGTGTAGGACCTTGTGGTTAGTATGAATAGAAATGTGTATGAATAAATTGAAACAAGGAATGTTGTCCATTTTGGTAAGTGTTGTTTACTGAGTCTCGCCACTCACTGCGTTTTATGTCTGTCGTGTGGGCAAGGACTTGAGGGGATATTTTGGACGTGAATGTGTAAAGCTTTTTGGTGCTCCGACTCAGCTAAAAAGATTGAAGAACCGAGGTGGGCTATGCACTAGGGTTATTTGCTTACATGTCATCCAAACTATTGTATTGAACATTATAGTGCACACATTCATTTTGTTAGGTTATAATTGAAATAGGATCAATTATATAATATATATATATATATATATAATTGAGTGTGTGGGAAAAAGATTCGTGATCAAATTTTAAAATTTCTGTTTTGATAAACTCATGATGTCCAAATCCGAATATCACCGCAAGAGAATTAATATAACAAAATAAGTTGGTAGTCGAATTTAGGGGTCACACTTTAGGTTATTTATTTTAATATTTTATTTTTTTAAAAAATGAAGTATTTTACTTAAAAGCATAAAGCAGCTTTTTGAAAAAACAATAAATGTTAGCTTTTTTAAAAAACTATTTTTACATTAAAAGTGCTTTTAATAAAAGCAGCTTTTTGATGTTATCAATCGCCTAAAACTGTTTTTGTGAGTCAAAAACTGTTGTAACTTTTTTAAACAGTAATACCAAATGGTACCTAATTCTACCAGAGTCTAACCAGCACATTTATCAAGTCAGCACCACACCACACTACGCAACTAGACTGTTTTGTGATGAATAGTCAAACTATTTATTGGTTAGGCTTATATGTACTCTTGAATCAGCTTTTGAAATTGGTCAACTGCAAGAATACATTGACCTTATCTTAAAATCTATGCTAAAATTTACTACAGCTTTGTAGATTCATGCGGTAGACTAGATTTTTGAGAGCCAAAATTTCTAGTTCCTCGAATTGCTCTAACCTTTTCTTCTTTAGTAAAAAAATTTTGGATTGATGCACTTATCCTTTCGTTTTTCCCACAATGTCATATCAAGCATTGGACATTGATTAAGTACCATCAAAGGGAAGAAATTTGGTTGGAAATATTTGGCTTGTGACAAACACCCTATCCCTATGCAGTGGAAATCAAGAAGCTCTCTCTCCATTGCTAATCACTTATATTGTGTTCCTTTAGTTCTTTTAAATTTATGTCTTGCCCGATGTACATGTAAACCCAAAAAAAACTGCAGTGTTAGATCTTCTGGCTCTGAAAGCATAGTATTTCTTCCATCTCTTGCCACTGTAATTACAAAGTTTAAATAATAGAAACAGAACGACTATCTTTTTCAAAATGAAAGACAAAACATCATTTGTTCTTGCTGTATCAACTATCAACCAATTGTAGGAGTATTTGATAGGACTCTACTCAAAGTTGTATGGGTGAGGTTGTCTCTCACACTTGCAACCAAACACAATTTTACTCCATGAAATTAAAGGTTTTGCTTTGGCCAATCACGGCATGCAACCCTTATGGAACAATTCATCACATGGGACAAAAGTAATTTCAAGGAAAGCTTCCAGAATTACATCATAATTAGCATGACATGAATTCTGCCTAGTGTTTATATACACATAACAACTACCCGCTCAATGCGGTAAGAAAATTTACAGCTCTCTTGGACCACCCTCAACAACATTACCAAAAAGCCACGGGCAAATGTTCCAGCACTCTGAAATTACAATTTTATTACCTACGCTGCTCTTTGGTCCTCTTTTAGCTTTCCACTGACAAAATCCCAACTGACAGTTCTGCTCCCTCAACATCGGGACGATCAAAACAACAGGCTTTCATTCTCGTCGTAACAGATCAGTTGTACTGCAACAACAGTTTCACGTTTCATCTGGAGTTCAGGTCAAATTCACCAACTTCTCTCCACTCACCCTGTGCACCAGTGTCTCCATTTTCCGTCTCTTCATCATTCAGGAAATCTTCAGATGGCTCCTTCTCATCTTTTGGTCCATTATTTCCCCATCCGTTCATCATCTCATCAGGGTTAACATTATGGTCGTGATCTCCCATATTGTTGTTGCCTTGTGGTCCAAGTGCACTCGCCCTTATGGGAGCCCGAGCCATCATTTCTTGTTGAGCTGCCATCCTTAACTGTGCGTCCCTGCCGGCCTTCTCTCTGGCATCAATTTCTGTTTTCAGATCAAACAACATCCTTTTCTCTTCCTGGAGGAGAGCCTGCTCAATCATCAATCTTTCCTCAGATCGGAACTCCCCCATAGCTCGCTTGCGGGTGATTATGTTGAATGCTAGGGCCTGTTTCTCAAAAGTTCCTGTGAACTCTGCAACTTTTGCAGCAATGTTGTGGTCCCACTGCTGCGAGCGAGATGGCATCTGGCCTGTTGTGTCTGAATCAAGAATTCTGTCATCTTCCTCTGCTTCATAATCTGCTACAACATGGTAAGGAAGTAACCTACATACATTGTGCAAAAATGAAAGAGTGAGAAAAATAAAGAATCTATAAAGCTCGGTAGGTTCCACTTGAGGCACCAAATGAAACCATACTGCTAACAGCAACCAAATCATTCGAGTGCGTGACACAGAAGTATCACCTGGACTATTTTCCGTTCATTCCCTTCACAACATTCATGTTATGCACTATATTTATTACAAAAGAAGACGAAAGAAAATTAATTCTTACCTTATTTTATTGTTAGGATTAGTTTAACTTTATTAGTTTAGTTTATTATTTGAGTAATTTAGATTGTCTAGGATAGTTTAAGATTTAAATTCATAAGAGTTTTGGTTTTGTTAAAAGTCTAGGAAATAATAGCCTTCATGTACTATTTATAAGTAGCTTTGCTGCATTAATAACATCAATCAAAGAATTCAGTTAAACAAAGATAGACAGCTCTCTCTCGAGCTTTTGGATGGGCATATCTCTCTATACTGAGCTCCAGGATAGGCGTAGCTCCGCTCTGAGTTCTAAACTTTATCACTAAAAACCATCATGACTAGATCATGAGTATCTATACCGTAAAATTTTTTTAGTTTAGTCAACATTTTAGTAATTTAGATTGCGTAGGATAGTTTGAGATTTAAATTCATAAGAGTTTTGGTTTTGTTAGAAGTCTAGGAAATAATAGTCTTTATGTACTATTTATAGGCAGCCCATAAGAACTCTTTTTTAGATAATGAAAATGCTTAACAAACATATGTTCGCCACAGCAATTCGAGGAGCTATGAACCTCCCTACAATCTCCATAGAGACCCAAATGATAGAAAATAACTATGATGCCCTAATTCACCTTCCTTTAGCTATTTATATGACTCACACTTGTATCATGCATCTAATGAGATGTTGACACCTAACACAACCTTTACACACAATAAACAGGCTCAAATGTAAATCACAGTAAAATCATAACAAATTCTAGGAAATGTAGACACATCATAGTTCACTAAGCAGGACCAGTTCTTTCTTATCATTCCTTCCCCCTTCAAAACCACCTTGTCCTCAAGGTGGATGCCAAACCAGCTTCATGTTCGCTACACGCATCGCTTTTTGTTTGCATAAAGTTCCCAACAATAATGAAACAAGGGATGAGAGAGCCTTTAGCATAACATAGAAATGAGACCCAAAATCCTTATGCTGAGGGTTGTTAATATTGGCAAACTCAAATCTCTTCCTCCCACATGGAACTCCAAAACTCACAATTAACCCCATGGACAATAGTAGTCAAAATAGAGTTGTCTCCATCTTGCACAATTTCTTCATTGAATATCTCCTTACAAACAAATCCAAGAATTTCAAAGGTTATTTGTTTGAATTCTGAATAGTTATATTGTTGCGTCATTTTGCCAAGCGACGATCCAATCAATCCTAGCCATTGCTGCCTATGAATCACACTTGAAGCTACTTTTGCAATTACTTAAGAAGAGACATGACAAGCCTCAGATTCACTTGACGCCAAAGTGTTAATAAAAAACACTTAATTTGTAATTTGGTTGCAGCATTAAGTGCCTTCCATCGGTGAGCAAGATGCTGCTTGGTTCCATTGTTTACAAAACCCCACAAGTTATCCCTCAAAATACCAGGATCAAATAAAGCACAAATTCTCATTAGAAAAACACACCCACAATCTCTAATTAAAATTTTGTCTATTTGCAAAATTGTCCCCTTCATGTTTTTCATTCTCTTCTCACTGTACACCACCAACCCCTCGTTCCTTCCATCACTCTTTGCCTCAAACAACCGTAAATTAAACATGAGTTTGGCAATTGGTTGAACTCTCAATCCCAAAAACACCTCCACGATTTTCCATGTTCCAAGATGAGGTGTTGTGGGTCAAGTTTTTCCTTCTCATAATTCATGCTGTAGTTAGCCAAGGAGGTAAAAGAATTACCTTTTTCATTCTTGCTTGACAGAAGTTCTGATATTCCAAAGAAAGGTTCCAACTTTGATGATTTTTCTTCCCTTCTTTGGACAGACTCTTGATGTTCTTCCTTCACTATAGCAGTACCTTTCAACCCAACCTTCTTTGTCTCCTCTTTGATAGGCTGTTGTGGAGTCGATATGTGATTTGTGGGGGTGATTGAATGCCTTCACGCACTTCCTTCATATGTTGACTGAGATCTTGCATTTGATGGACCACCTTCTTCAAATCCATTTAGATTTCAACAAGTTGACACAAGGCTTCCTTCTTGTTAGCCTCCATACTGAGATTTGAGAGTGTGTTAAGCTGCCCAGGAGTGAGCTCTGATACCATTGATAAGAACTCTATTTTAGATAATGAAAATGCTTAACAAAAATATGTTCCCAACAACAATTCGAAGAGATGTAAACCTCCCTACAATCTCAATAGAGACTCAAATCATAGAAAATAACTATGATGCCCTAATTCACCTTCCCTTAGCTATTTATATGACTCACACTTGTATCATGCATCTAATGAGATGCTGACACCGAACACAACCTTTACACACAATAAACAGACTCAAATGTAAATCATAGTAAAATCATAACAAATTCTAGGAAATGTAGACACATCATAGTTCACTAAGCAAGACGACTTCTTTCTTATCAGCAGCTTTGCCTCACTAATAACATCAATCAAAGAATTCAGTGAAATAAAGATATACAGCTCTCTCTTGAGCTTCTAGACTAGGCATAGTTCTTCGTACTAAGCTCCAGGGTAGGCGTAGCTCCCCTCTAAGCTCCAAACTTTATCACTAAAAACCCTCATGACTAGATCATGGGAATCTAGACCGTAAAATTTTATTAGTTTAGTCCATCATTTGAGTAATTTAGATTGTGCAGGATAGTTTGAGATTTAAATTCATAAGTGTTTTGGTTTTGTTAGAAGTCTAAGAAATAATAGTCTTCATGTACTATTTATAAGCAGCTTTGCCTCATTAATAACACCAATCAAAGAATTCAGTTAAACAAAAAGATATGCAACTCTTTCTCGAGCTTCCGAATAAACATAGCCCTCCGTAGTGAGCTCCAAAGTAGGCGTAGCTCCCCTCTAAACTCCAACCTTTTATCATTAAAAACCGTTATGACTAAATCCTCGGAATATGGACCGTAACATTTTGGTATTAAAGCCAATTGTCGTGGGGTTTACAAATAATCAGTTGGATGAAATTATCGAAATGCTTTGCAAGTTGTTAGAAGGGCAAGCCGCTCGTTCAGCTAAATTTGACACTAACAAAGCGACCGTGGGAGTAAGCCAACCAAGTAACGATGATGCTAAGTCATCCATCAACATGGTTCAGGGTCCAACAAGGTTAGAAGTATCTGTCGAAGAAAAGGCTGAAGGGATGACAATCCCTCAGTATACAAAGATACAAGAAAGTGTTGCTGCCAAAAGATTTTCACTTACAGAAAAAGAAACATCAATTGTGCAAAAAGAAAAATCAAGAAGCAACAAAAAGACACAAACTAGAAGCAGCTTCAACAAGACTGAAATTTCATTGCCTTTTGGCAGGGTGTTTTTCGTGGCCAACAAACAAGAAGAAAGACTAGATTTGGCTCAGTTCATCACTCTACAACAAAAGAATTTTGGTTCCTAATCGTCTTTGAGCTTGAGGGCAAGCTCGTTTTGGAGGAAGGGAGCAATGTTATGCACTATATCTATTACAAAAGAAGATAAAGAAGATTAATTTTTATCTTATTTTATTGTTAGGATTAGTTTAAATTTATTAGTTTAGTTTATTATTTGAGTAATTTAGATTGCGTAGGATAGTTTGAGATTTAAATTCATAAGATTTTTGGTTTTGTCATAAGTCTAGCAAATAATAGTCTTTATGTACTATTTATAGGCAGCTTTGCCTCATTAATAACATCAATCAAAGAATTCAATTAAACAAAAAGATAGACAGCTCTCTCTCGAGCTTCCGAATTGGCATCCGTACTGAGAGCCAGGGTAGGCGTCGCTCCCCTCTAAACTCTGAGTTTTGGTTTTGTTAGAAGTCTAGCAAATAATAGTCTTTATGTACTATTTATAGGCAGCTTTGCCTCATTAATAACATCAATCAAAGAATTCAATTAAACAAAAAGATAGACAACTCTCTCTCGAGCTTCCGAATTGGCATCCGTATTGAGAGCCAGGGTAGGCGTCGCTCCCCTCTGACTCCGATTTTTTATCATTAAAAACCCATGACTAGATCCTGGTAAAATAGACTGTAACAATTCATTTTGAATTTACAGCAGAACTATAATATATTTGCATAGAGCTACTAAGATCACCAACATAGTATATCAAAGTTACACAATTCTTTATATTTCATATCCAAGCGTTTATGTCTTGAACACAGGAGAACAAGATTTGATTTCGTCAACCAAATAATTTAGAAAAACAATGAAAACATTAAACAAAAAGAGACTTTTAAATTTAAAAATATAAGAAACGGAAAACAATGATATTAGCCATGCAGACCCTCACAACTTGAAAGAATCAAATTGAAACCAGTCCATAGCAGCAAACAACGGTAATAGCGGATATGCACCATTATCTAGTTGAATCCACAGGTATGCCTTCACAATCAATAAAGCTACAGAGCATATAATAACATGCAATAATAGGAGAGTTTTCACAGCTTGAAGTCTCCACTGTCCTAATTGAGAACAATAAACTAAGTTCATTTGCATCCAAAGGGGCCTTCAGAATCTATGAAGCGACAAAGCATAGAATAACATGCAATAATAGGATAGTTTTTCACAGCCTGTAGTCTTCACTGTCCTCATTGAGAACAATACACAAATGATTTAATAATGTCGAAGGAGACATTTCAATCCTGGTTGCAGTTGCAGAGAGATGGGACAAGGGATAATTAAAATGATTGACGTGGGATACAAAACGAGATTTGATCTCATAAGTTGGTAAGAAGTTCGTCTATTGTATTCATGAATGGATATTTTACATCGACGGACAGTAATTAAAAAATTTTTACGGATAAAAAGGTTACATTGACATACGGGGCTAGAAAACTTCAAACAAGAATCTCTACAATTTTGTTGAAATGAATCCATCATTGTACAAAACACTTCTTTAGTAGAAGAAAATGAAAGAAAATTCACTCTAACAAAACAATTCATTGTCAAAAAAACTCAACATATCCCATATGCCCAAACCAACAAATAGATTAGGAATGCGAATGTTGATGTTGCCATAACGTGGATGGCTATGGCTATAAAAACGAATATAGAAAGAAAAAGAATAAGACAGAACAGAAAGACAGCTTCAGCAAAAATGGAAACTTCATATGAATGCCTTATAAAAACCCAATTCAAGAGTGGGTAAGGGAATGAGAAATTTTCATTAAGTTGCATTTTGGAAGTCACTGTACAATGGTGAATGGTGCAAGGAAACAAAGCAAGAACTTAAATAAAGAACTTGCAGTCTTCAACATAGTTTAGCACATAGGATAGTAATTTATGAACATAAAAACGTTCTCAATCATTGGTTCAAGAATAAGAGAAAATTTGCCCAATTATTTGGAAAATTGCATCAATAAAATTGTTTAACACTGCTATTTTCGTCTTCTAGCCATCAAGTAAATTTATGAGAAAAGCAAAATAGGTCCCTACATTATGAAACTGAACAACACATAAAATTATACTAAAATAATTTCGCAATAATTTGAAATTTACAGCAAACAGACTATAAAAGGTTTGAAGAGAGCTACAAGGACATAATTTGATGTTTGGACAAAACACAAATCCATCTTCGAAGGTACATATAGAAATTGGGGTGACGCACAATATTCAATCAGAAACAGAACCCCATATGAATCAGTTGCGGGGAATAAAAAAAATAGGTAAACATATAACACCAAACAATTGAAACTCAGAGAAGAACATAAAGGTGAAAATGTAGAGGAGAAGATAAGAACCTCTCACAAGCATCCTCAAGGGAAGAAAAGGGGCGCTTAAAATCAGGATGGCAAACCCGCCAAGCGTCCTGGTATGCCATTTGGAGCTCAATCGGACGAATCATTCCTTTCTGCTGCTGCTGTTGGTGCTGCTGTTGCTGCTGCGGCTGCTGCTGCACATTGGAATTAGGGTTAGGGTTAGGATTAGGGTTTTGTGGTTGCTGGAGATTGAATTGGCGGTGCATTCCTGGAGGACGCAAATGGGCGTCAATATTAGAGGGGAATCGGGAGATTGCAGCGGCTTGTTGCTGTTGTTGTTGGGCTTGTTTCTGTAGTTGTTGAAACAACAGAAACTGCTGCTGCTGCTGCTGCTGTTGCTGTAACAGTAATTGCTGTTGCGGTTGTGGTTGCTGCTGCTGCTGCTGCTGTGCTGATGCTTGATCCATTTTCTAGCCTTTCCGTTTTACAAATTTCTTTACACAATTGCACTTGGCTTCTTCCCCTCCTTCCCTCGCTTAGATTTCAGTGTTAAAACTGGACACTCTCTTTGGTGATTTGCGCTTTAATTCTTAAAGCTGTATATAATTATCAACTTACTCCCTTAAGTTTCAAATCTGTTGTAATAAGTCCATGTTGTTACCGCATGTTTTTTTAATTCTGTAATGTAAATTGTCTAAAGAAATGTGCACACTCCAACAATATCAACATCCCTTCTCTATTTCAATGTTTTATTAATAAAATAATACAATTATTTAGTATAAATGAAAGAATAATTTATCTTGACTTGTCAAATAAATATAAATAAATTAATAGATTTGATTATAATTTATTTAATGAAATGATCAAACTAGAAGCACTTTTAATTTAGGGACTGATATTTATTTTTGACCCAAAAAGTACCTATTCTAGCAATAATGCCTAAAATTCTATTAGTGGAATCAATATAAATAAATTAATAGATTTTTCACACACTAAATTCATAATGAAATATTTGAAATTTAGATTTAGCAATCTAAATTTTTCTCTAATAGTTTAGTGATCAATTAGAATCTAGGTTAGTTTCGCGGGTGAAATGTCGCTCAATTCTTGACGTGTAAGCATATGTAGATATGAGTGTTCTTTTAATGAGGTTTCAACAATCTTTCGCTGAAATATTCGATTTTATTTAGCACTTAATTATTGATATCAAAGAAAAAAAAACTCTTAATGAAATAAAATTGTCACCACTAAAGGTTTTAATGCTCACAATCTGTCCTTAAATCTTTCGTTTATTTATTCAAGTATTTAATAAATCAATGGTTGATGTTTGGAAGGGAGGCTTCGGCCAAGGAGAGCTATGGAGGATAAAGAAGATGAAAATGGGTTTTATGAGATTAAATTTGACATTTAATTCATGCTTAAGAACATGCTAGGATGGCCGGCCAAGTAGTGGTGAATTTGGATTCAAATTTTCACTTTTATCTCATATCTCTTTGAAAAATAAGATCCTCCTTTTATTTTGTTTAGTTTAATTAGATCTTAAAACAACAATGTCCACGTAGATAAAGCTTGTCAACATCAATTAAAATTGAAATAGACTTTCAAATTGTGAGCTTAACCATTTTAAGTTCAGTTATCAAAATTAGCTCTATTACCTCGTATGACCCAATGACCAGAAATAAGCTTAAGGTAATTTTCCAACTTTACCTTTTTTAAGCTTATATGTTTGTGTGTGGTGCTGTATTTTAATAATGCTAATGATTTTTATGAATTCATAAATCATAAATTTTATGGTAAGACATTGTGATCATCCACGATAAAATAGTTATCAATTAATGTCAGCAATCCTACTGCAAATCAAATTCATCCCACTTCTGATATCATGATTTGCATAAGTGACGCATCCTAAAGCTAAATGACACGAATTTTACAAGCATACGTTCAAGTAATATAGGGGAGTAAAGAACTCAACCCAAAATATCGTACCTTAGGGATAGTTTGATACTAAAAACTTGACAGAATGTTCAGTCTAACGAAATTGATTGATTTTAATCCTAAATTAATTTGCAGAAATGTAAAGTGCAGAAAATTAACCTAAACTAAATGGCAAGAAACATAAAAACAATTGCAGAAATTCAAATCAACAAGAAATTATCATTACATTAAACACAAATGGGTAGAAATGTAACAAACATAAACTGAAAGCATTGTTGAACACAAAAGCATCAACAAAACAGTAAAACCTAACAGAAAATACATCAAAACAGTAATCTAAACAATGTCAAAACATTAAATTGAAACGGAATTGACAAGCATCGACAGAATCTTAAAGGGAAGCTGTAACTTGGCTGGCAACTAAGTATTAAAGCAATAAACCTGCAAAGAAAATAAAAGAAAATCAGAAATTAAATCAACAGAACTTTAGATCGCAGAAAAGTAAAGAACATTGCTTAAAATGTAAATGACTGCAAGAAAAATTAAAGAACAAAGTACATGGGCTGCCACTCTAAAAGGAATTTTTTCCTGTTTTCTTATCTAAATTAAAATCCTTCTTATTTTAACGCATTTGACAAACGTTTCCCACAAATATCACTTGTATTTAAACATATTCAAACAGTCTTTTTGTTCTCATACACTCATCTCTCTTCTTTGTCTCAAACTCTCGGCCAACACCCAAGTGCACCTCCGCCTTCTCAGATCAATAATCTACCACCATACGACATTAATACCACCCTAAATTATGATCAGTCTCCCAAAAACTCTTCTTCCCAACACAAAACAACAACCTCTAGTAACTACCACAGAGCTCAAGGCCAAAATTCAGGCAACTTCATCACTGTAAGTAATTATAACTTGAAGCTTACACTAAACATATGTGAATCCTCTTTGTTTCTCTCTTTATATATTCTGCAATGTTCCTATGGATTCAGGATCGACCATCGACGAAGGTGAAATCAGTGCCTGGGGGATGGCAAGAACTAGGAATTGTAGCAGCCCGATCTTGCTTTGCCAATAAACATCATGGAAACTAAGATGAGTGAAATCGGTGCAATGGCATGGTTCTTTGAGCCCATTTTATTGCTTTTTTGGTGGGAAGAAAAAGGGTTCAGGTTGGGTGAGAATGATGGTGGCTTATGCTGTGATTGTAACTTTATTTTAATTGGTGGATGTGGCAAATAAGTGGGTGGTGGAGTTTAATTTCGTTTTTCTCCTGAAAATTGTGGACTTAGGGGATTAAATATAGATAAATGAAGGTGAAGAAATTAAGAAATAGGGGTGTGCTTTGGAAAAACTAAGGGATCATCTTCTTGCCCAGTAGTTTGTGGCTATATATTGTTGATGTGATTCCTATAACTTGATTTTGATGAATGAATGCAGAAGAACAAAACATATGTTGTCAAAAAAAGGATCAATCGAGTTAAACATTTGGAGATTACAGTATCAGAACATAACAGATAATATGTTTTTTTTTGTTTGAAAAAAATAGATTTTTACTTGTTGAACTATTGTCAATTTGTTGTCATGTTTTGGTCGACTTTGTTCTTGTATTCAATTTGACGCAATTTGACGGCGATATGTATTACTGATTTGGGAATTATGGTTTGATTATTTATTTTTTTAATTTTTTGTTTTAACGTTTGGTCAACTTGTTGTCATCTTTATTTT
>CANYCX011364160.1:0-11375 GCA_948193385.1 Breynia disticha f. nivosa | reverse complement strand
ACAAAACTGTATTTTATCTACTAAAAAAAAATGAAAATCTATTTACATATGACTGTTTATATATAGACCTATCAATATATATATATATATATATATATATATATATATATATATATATATATGCCAATAGATATATATATGACGAAGTAAACTCAGCTATAAAAGTATGGATATGGTTGGCATGGCATAAAGTGCAAAGTGCGGTGGGTTTAGTTTAACGTGCCATGAAGGATGGAAGAGGCACGAACCTTGCCTAGTATTTTGTGGGGCGTGCCATGGAAAGATTGGAAACGAGATGTGCCAACAATATTTGAAGTTGTGCTGGGCAAAATTGGCACGAATAAATGGGCACAGACCGTGCCTAAGTTGAGTGGGTCGTGCTGAGTTTTAATTAAAGCGGTGCTCACATTTTCTTAAGTGTTAGTTTTATCGACACATAGAGAAATCTCGTAGAACTTGAGAAACAAAACATAGAACCCTAAAAGTTGAATTGGGGCCAAGTCTTCATGAAGATGAAAGGAGTTTCATTGGAAAAACTTTGGGAAAAAGGTAAACTCTTGTTTCTTCGAGATATGTACTTCTACTTCTGTTATTTTATAAATAGGAATAGAAGTATGAGTTGAGTTTTGAGGTGGAATAATGTGAACTTGCCAAATTAGATTAAATTAAGGTTGTTAAGGATTTGGTGAATGAGATAAGAGAGGAATAGATTGAATTGTTACAGAGAACTTACCAAATTGAATGAAATTGAGATGCTAATGAAGAGATGTGAGACTTAGTCTCTTGTAATAGAAATTGTGGCATTCCTAGGAGTCAATGAACTTATATGGATTGTTTGTCTTAGGAGCTTACGTTTTGAGCGAATATGAGAAATTGACATTAGGCCGATTTATTCATCAAGTTGAGGTAAGTGGGTTCATTTACTCTATCCTATTTTGAGTGTTTGAATGGTATGTTTTTTACAGATGATGGAAAGATTATGCTACGGCATGTATGAAGTAAACTTGATTAAATTAGTATGCTTGTAGAGTGAGTGTCTTCACTTACTTTATGTTGGTTCCATATGCCTAAATTGAATGAATTATGAATTCGAGAAGTATTATGCAATGAGAAATAATGATTTAAGTTTGAATAAAGCATATAAAATGTGAAGTTATAAGTGTCCTTACACTTAACCTTGTGACGAGAAGAACGAATTGTTCCTAACAAACGTAAATGCATAATATGATAAGCTAAGACAGGTTGAGGGAAGTAAGTAACCATTTCTTACGAATGATCAAGTAAGTATTCTTATACTTACTAGTACTTGTGTAAATCATGGAAATTTAGAATGCTTGACATTAAGACAAAGAAATGATAAAGTGCTCATATGAATAAATGTTCTTATTGAATATGGGAGCTTGATAGTATTCTTGCTTGATTAAGTTGTATGAGTATGATTGCAATGTAATGTTATGAGATTGAGATTGGTTTGATTATGTTATTACTTTGTTGATTCATATGTGATGTATGAATTGTGTTACTATGCTCGGTGATTATCATGTCAATATATGATTGATTTGTTGCTCGGTTGGCTTTATATCGTGTTTGATTTTCTTATGAGATTTATGATGAATATTGAAGCATTTGATTTGTTTTGTGAGCATGTGGGAGCATATTTGATATTAAGAGAATTGTGGCCCTTTAAGGTTGTTGCCTTCGTGGTCGTTATGATTTTTGGCCTTTATAGTCGTGGCCCTCGAGGTCGATTATTGGAGAGATATAAGCCCAAGGCATTCCTCTTCGAAAATATGTGTGTGTTTAATATTCATATGCATACACTTGATATACGACATTCATGTTAGCATGTTATTCTTGCTTGTGGATATGTGAATGCTGGATTGAGATATGGACATCTGATATGTTGATGAGCAAATGTGCTTGATATATTGATGAGCAAGAATGCTTGAGTTGGTCCTGATATTACTCAAAGACCACAAGAACATAAATTTATTAGAAAGATCCATAACTCAACACGTCATCGTGCTGGTGAGCACATCCTCGTGCTGGTTAATGAATCTAGAAAATTTGTAAGAGCATGACTTCGTGTTCAATAGAGGCACACCCATGCCATTTGGGAAATCAGAGATGAGCACGTCCTCGTGTTTATCGAGTATGTCCCGTGCTGACTGAAGTTTACACTTACAACATTTTAAAAACATTTTGTTTACCACTTACTGAGTATTTTAAATACTTACCCCTTTGGTTGTTTTAATGTTGTGTAGGTTTAGCAGGATTCACGAGGAGTAGTTGAGCACGTGTTAAGAAAACCAGATTGGTTTTATAAAAGAGTTTGTATTTAGCAAATTAGTGTTTTTGATAAATTCATGGAAATTGCTTGTATCTAATATAACTCTTTTATGTATCCGTGTGTTTTACGAGATGAAAAAAAATATTCAGAAATTAATGTTTGGTTATTATTATTCTTATTTTAAAAGTGAGTTTAAATTGGGAATTTTATTTTAAAAATTTGAGTTCAAAAAATAATGTGATGTTTAATGACTATTCAGACAGAGTTTTTGAACAATTATGCCTAAATTGATTTTATGGAATTAGGAGGGGCTGGAATACCTTGAAAATTGTGAAATTAGGATTAGGGTTTACTGTTCATATATACTGTTCATATTTTGTTTTTGTCCTCAATTAATAAAATTGCTAAACTAGCTGTTCTTTAGAAGAATTAATGAACTAGTTGGACTAGTTTAATTCTTAGGAGTCTAAAAAGACCTAAAATGAATTTTTCAAAAATTTAGGGACCAAAATGTAATTTGGCAGTGGAAAATATTGTGCGAAATTTTTGTTTATGCATTTAATTTTCGTGTATGAATTAATGCATTCGTATAGCTTTATGCTTATTTAATGATTGTGTAAAATGTAAAAGAGGGATTGAGTGATTATTATTTTTGGCACAAAATAATTTGACATTTGTTCTTATGAGCTTGAGTATATTCATTCAATGAATGATTTTGGGGTTGGCCTAAGCCCATCACTGGGTTAACTCAAAGAGCCCAAATGGCACAATTTCTTTTAATAGCTTGGCTTTAAAACTTAAAATTGGATTCACCATGATTAGGGTTACATTTCATCTTGTTTGAGCATGTGGGCATTGGGCCCAGTTCTGTGTTAGAAAAATATGTATGTGATGAATGGATTGCATGGTGCATTCGTGGGCCTATTTTTATTTGGGTTTGTAAAGGCCTGTTGAGCCTATTTCATTAGACTAGGTTTAGCATAGTCTTAGTATAGAAATGGAGGCCTGACCCAAAAGGAAGTGGGACCAGATGTGAAGGCCCAAGAAGGAAGGATGGAGAGCCCATTGGAGATGAACTTGAAGTGCAAAGACTGTAATATGTAATAGTATAGGCCTAGTTCTAGGTTTTATGGCCCATAATTGCACGTTTACTTTTCTACACTTAGAATTTTGCATACTTAGTTAAACTTTGATGAATGAATGCAAAGAAATATCGAATGTCGAATCCGTGTTTGCCATGCTAAGTCGTTGAATCAAACAAACTTAATCCCAAAAATAGTAAGTCAAGCAAATTGCCTTCCTAAATTAACAACCCGTCAAGGCATCGAACGTCGAAGCGTGGGTCATGCCAAAGCTGGGGACGTTAGATTTTCTTTCTGAGGCAGGGCTTAGATCGATACTATCTATGTTGCAATACGACAGTGGGGATAGATTTATGTCATGGTTAGCACGTTGATTGTAGGTTTAGACTTAACTTGGGTCTGTGACAATGTTTCTGCCCTATGCAATTAATGGGATGTGCCCACCACGAAAGTGCTAATCCCATTAGAAACCGAGAGTCATTTTTAGAGAAAATGATTGGATGGATTCCTACCTAAGTAGCCTAATCTTTGACAAAGTGAAAAGTGGATCTCGGTCCCACGAAACGCGTAACCAACATGTGGATTATTTAAATGGATATTAATGCATTGTTAAGTGGGAGATCTTTTGTTTAAAAGACCTCATAACTGACCTTGATATTACTGTTCTGTGTAGAAAATTAAAACGAATCCAAATAATGTGAATATTTCCCTGTGCTTAATCCTTAAAAAGGATAATATGAGGGGTAGGAAAGGAAAGACCAAAACGAACCCAAAGCATAAGTTGGAGGTGGTACCTCAATAATGGCCTTGGGAGGTTTTGCAATCCACTTCATAGAAAATAAAAGAAGGAAAAACCAAGAAAATCCACAAGCTCATGTTGGAGGTCTTACCTCAACAAAAGCCTAGGATGGTTTTTCAGCATGTTCCTTTGGACATTTGCTACCATTGCGAAATGAGTGGGCATTGGAAGAGAAATTGTCCAATATTATTGGGAGGGAAGAAGGATGTTGTAAGAACATCTTCTTTAGAGATCTACATTATAGAAGTAAATCTCTCTATTTCGACATCATGGGTATTAGATACCAGATGTGGGTCTCATATTTGTTTTAATGTGAAAGGACTACGAAATAAGAGAGTGCTTTCAAAGGGAGAGGTTGATCTCCAAATCAAAAATGGGGCAAGAGTGGCTACCATAGAGATTTGAGACTATACTTTATGTATGTCTTTGTAACTAGAAATAAAGTTAAAGGACTGTTACTATGCATCTGTATTGAGTAAGAACATTATTTCAGTTTCAGCCTTAGATAATGACGGTTTTACTTTTGTTATTGGAAATAACAATATGATTATTCGTCATGGAAATGTTTATTATGGAAGTGGAATCCTTAATAATGATTTATATGTCCTAGACTTGTCAAGTAGTGAGGATATTTATAATGTAGAGAATAAGAAAGCTAAGTCCGATGAACTTAATCTTTCTTACTTATGGCATTGTCATTTAGGACATGCAAGTCAGAAATGCTTCCAAAGACTGCATAAGGATGGAGCTCTTGGGTCTTTTGATTGGAAATTATTAGACACTTATGAATTGTGCATTTGTGGGAAAATGACAAAGAATCCTTTTAACAAGAAAGGAGAACTAGTGGACTATTGGATATAATGCATTCTGATGTATGTGGACCATTATGTACATAAGCTAGAGGTGGTTATAGCTACTTCATCATGTTCATTGATGATTATAGTCGGTATGATTATATCTATGTAATGAAGCATAAATCAGAAACCTTTGAAAGGATTTTCAAAGAGAAGGCAGGAGGTATCTTCAAAGGTAGGCTAGTGGCAAAAGGTTTTAAGCAAGTTCATGGTATCGACTGTGGTGGAACATTCTCGCCAGTAGCTATGCTCAAATCCATTAGGATATTGTTTGCCATAGCTACATATTTAGACTATGAGATATGACAAATGAATGTCAAAATGGCTTTCCTCAATGGAAACCTCCTCGAGGATGTTTACATGAAACAACGTGAGGGATTTATTGATAAAAAATGTCCTAATAAGGTATGCAAGCTTAAGAGGTCCATTTATGGACTTAAGCAAGCGTCCCAGAGTTTAAATATTCGTTTTGATGAATTCATTAAGGAGTTTGGATTTACCAAGAACTATGATAAACCTTGTGTATCTCATAAGTTCTGTTGGAGCATAGTAGTGTTCCTTGTGTTGTATGTTGATGACATCCTGCTTATTGGAAACAACATTTCAACATTGCAACAAGTAAAGTAATGGTTGAATACGTGTTTCTCAATAAAAGACTTAAGAGAAGCTGAGGTTATACTTGGTATAAGGATCTATATAGATAGGTCGTGGCGTCTCTTAGGACTAAGTCAAGAAAAGTGCAAAGATAAAATATTGAGGCAATTCAGTATGGAACAATCCAAGAAGGTATTGTTGACCTTACAGCAAGGTTAGTTCTCTCTAAAAATGATTGCCCATCCTTTAAAGAGAAGAGACAACGAATGAATAGAGTCCCATATGTGTCAACTATAGGATATGTAGTGTACACTATGTTATGTACTAGGTCGGATGTTGCTTATGCACTGAGTATAAGTAGTAGGTTCCAACATGATCCCAGAGAGATCCACTGGTCTGCGGTTAAGACAATTCTTAAGTACTTAAGAAGGACTAAAGATTTGTTCTTAATGTTTGGAGGTTAAGAGGAGCTCAGTGTTACAGGATACACTGATGCTGTGACCCCGACAAGAAAGGACGATTTAAGAGCACAATTAGGATACATATTCATGTTGAATGGAGGTGATGTCAGTTGTAGGAGCTCTAAACAGAGCACAGTGGCAGATTTACAACAGAAGCTGAGTATATAACAGCGTTTGAGGCATCTAAAGAAGCTACTTAGATCAAGAAGTTCATTACAAGACCAGAAGTCATCCCATCTATACTATATCCTTTAAAATTTTTGTGTGATAATAATGGGGCTATAGCACAGGCCAAGGTGCCCCAAAATCACCATCGATCCAAACACATACTTAAGAAGTTCCATCTCATTTGAGAGATCATCGATAGAGGACATGTGAAGATGATCAAGGTTCTAGGTCAAGACAATGTTATAGATCCCCTGACCAAGCAACTGACAGGTTCGAAGCATGAGCATCATGTTAGGTCTTTTGGTCTTAAGGTTATGTCTGATTGGGACTAGTGCTAGAGGGAGATTGTTAGTGTAAGCCTTAGTCTAATACATTGTTTGTAACTTTTATTATTGAGTAATAAAATTATAAGCTATTATTTTATCACTTCATGTATTGAACTGTGGTATGTGTTTGATAAAATATCCAAGAATGTTAATTAAGCAGTTGAGGTATCAAGGTTGAAGACATTGATAGTAAAACCTGGAAGTTATGAGATTAACATTCTAAATATCTCTAGCCACTTGTTTTTATGGGAATAGAAACGAATTAAGACTATTATGTACTTTGTAGATGATCATGTTCTACGGGTCATAGATATTCGGGATATTTAGCAAAGTGCATAGGTATAATGCAGAACATTGTACTTGGAGAGCGATCACTATTTACAATATCAAATATTATCCTTAGACTAAAAATCATTATGTCTCTTGTTATGATTTTTAGTGAAGGGATTGAACCTCTCAATGAGAGAAGATATCACTGGTCGGTTGATAAAAAAGATTGGGAAGAGTGTGACCACACCCGAATGAAATGATTCATTTATTCAAACTTATCAATTTTGTCATATAGATCAAGAAAAGTGATTTATCACAAAATAAGGGTGTTAGCGACATGCCTTATGCTAGTCAAGATATCAGAGATCAAGGGATGTATTTGAATTGTAGTACAGCTGTTGGGACCGCTCGTCAGCTATTTAATTTAGGATGATCATAATGTCTTACTAGAGATTGCCTATAATTTATGAGTTATTAAACTCACTGTCTTTATTAAATAGTGTTATAGATCGCACATGGATGACAGAAAACCTAAAAGGGTAATTTTGGAGTTTCACCTTAGGTCAAAATCCACCTATTGGGCAGGATTGGGCATTCAGGCCAATTTTGGTGATTGGGTCCAATATGGATGAGAAATAATATTTCTTACATGATTTTAAGAAAATTATTATTTATTAAATATGATGTATTAAATGAAAAATATGTGAGAAACAAGAAAGAGATAATTTAGGAAGCTTGTCTTAAATTAAGACAATATTAATGTGAGATAAATTAAAAGAATGAAATATTTTATTTATTCACATATGAATCACGGTTTTGAGGGTGTTTTTTAATAGAATGTTATTTTAATAAAACACTTAACAAAGTCCTAATGGCATTAGGATTGTTAAGTGGTTTTATGAAACAAAACTCTTATTTTCAAAAAGAAAAAAAAAGCTATAGTCTTTTAAGATTAAGAGTTATCCCTTAAACACCACCACTAAAATGTGAGGTGCCACCTAAAACAAGAGTGATTTAGGGTTTTTCTACAAGAGAGAAAGTGAGATTAAGAGGCTGGTCCATTGGTTGATCATCGTGGTGCTCTTTATTTTCGCAAGTTTCTCATCCGATTGACAAAAACAAGGTGAATCGTTCTTGCACTTGTGCTACTACACATTTTATTTAATCCGTGTTTTAGTCTTACAGTGGAACCACACTTAGGGTTCTATATTGGTGTCACAAAGGTCGTTTAGTTCTTGTTCTTGTCTTAGAACTCACATTGAAGGAGATATTCAAAGGTGAGTCTTTTTCTTGCAATTTTTGACTGTTAATTCATCTAGTTGTAATCTAATTGTAAACCTATGTATTAGTCTTGGTTTCAATGTGTTCTTGGGCTGTTCTTAACATACTTGATTTTTTTTTTCTGCTGCCTTTGGACTTAGAACATGTTAGGAAACGGAACACCATTTTCTCTTGTTGGTCAACCTGTGTCGATGTGTTTAGGATCTCTCAGTCTCACATGACACTTTATCTTTCGAGGTACATGTATGTATCACAATCTCCTACAACAAACTAACTTTGTTCAACACTATCCTACCCATTCAACCATACTTAAACTTACTTTATTATGTACACTTTCCTCCCTAATATTCATGTCATTATATCCATCCTAATCATGCCATATCTATACAAGAAAACAATTCAAACACAGTCCAAATTCAACATTATCAAGATTAAATCATATAACACACATGTACATGGATCACTTAAAGTGCAAGACCAACCTCCCCATACAACATACCATTTACGCTTCCCAATTACATACAAAAATCACACTTACCTTTGTATATCTTGCATTACCACTTCCATTTATTTAGTGTGCAAACGGGTGTCAATGTGCTTAGGATACCAGTTCACATGACACCCTTCAGTGATGGCACAGGTGCTTAGGATCCTAGTCTCACATTGCCATTATTACCTACATTGATCAACTGAACGTTGATGTGTTTAGGATCACCCAGTCTCACATGGCACTCTCTAACCTCTAACAAATGTGCTTAGGATCACCTAGTCTTACATTTGTTAGTTCCATCCAATTATCCAACCCAAGGGTGGTCCACACTTTTCTTTTTAGCAATGCATGTATGTCATAAATGCTAGTGTTTTATGATCATATTTTCCCACACGCTTATATTCAACATTCCCACACACACATTTCATTCTTTTTTTTAAATTCCTTATTTATCCATACTAGCTCTTAGTAATGCATCCATGATATGAAATCAAAGTCAACTATCACAAATCACCCATTCAGTCACACATTTTGAGGATACTTTAATATAGAATTATCCACATCAAAAGTTGTAGAATACATCTCAAAGCATCACAAATCAATACACAAGACTACACACACATTTGAATTTTCTCATTTTAATCACATTCTTAATTCATGCATGAACCTAAAATTTTCCTTTCCAAACATAAGTCACATACTTATAACCTCAATTAATGACAACACCATCAATACAAACATAACACAATGCCATGATCCATTCTCATATGCCATAATCATTTTCTCATAATATATATACTATGGTATACACTCATGCATTCAAAATTAATCAATCATCAATGTTTTGGCTGGTCAACCATTCAACCTCATAACAAAGCATGCAATACATTCCTTTCTCATAACCTTTCATATCATTTAAACACAAAGAAGAAAACATTCATGTCATGCAACTACCATTAAACACAAGCCATCAAGCACATTAACACATCATAGCACAATACACAACATACTATCATTAAGTACCCATAACCACCTCGATCAAGCCTATAAGTGAAGTAAGCACATTTGATCTATGTATCCATAAATAACCACATCAAGAAAATAGATTACAACATCATAGCATTCCACACAAACACAAACACTCGTTGCACATAAACACACACACTAATCTTGCTCAACATTTCATAACCTTCAATTTTTATTTGAAGTTTGCCGATTAAATAATATTAAATCGTACACATAAGCCAACATAATTAACCTTATTAGAGAGTAGATATGGATAAGTAAGTGACGGGGCATACACTTACCTCCAAATCTAAGCGATCCCCTCTGAACGTTGTTTTGGCTCCTACTTGGCTTTGATTCCTACTTATTTTGTTAAAATGTTCGAAATGTTAAATATTTAGACAACCTCTTACTAATTCAAAGAAAAGCCTAAGTTTTTCCCATTTTCTTTCAAAATCCCTCTCACTCGTAATATTAAACCCAAATCCTCTCTTGATTCTACTGCATGTTTTGTTTTTCTCTACTAGTAATTTCTTCTAAACTTACTAACTATTCCTCATTCTCTTAATTTTACTCAGAGGTTAGCAAACTTACCTTAATCAGCATTTTCCCTCGAACCTAAAGAAGAAAACGATTTGATGGGAGGGTTGCATTTATGTGTTGAAATATGGAATCTCATGGTGGACTTAAGAGTAACGATGTTGAGGGAGTGTTAGAGGGTTTGTGTTGGGTGTTAGAGAGTGTTTTAGGAGTGTTTGGGTCGGTTTTGGGTTATTTTCCCAAAATAAATGAGTGTCTAGGGGTCCCTATAATGTAGGTTTTGGCCTAGGTAACGTATGTTACCTAACCTATGCTATTTTGGGTTTTTCTCTGAATAAAGTACATTATTCAACTTTCTTGCACACTCTTAGTTTCATTTCTTTTCATTTGACTCCCTTATCATTTAAACTTTTACACCTTCGTGATCCTTAACCTTCCTACCATTGTTTATCCTTGATTTTCGCTTATTTACAAAAGATAAATTTGAGAGTGTTACAACTCTCCCCTCCTTATAAAAAGTTCTTCTTTGAAATTTGTAGGTTTTTTCTATCTCATGTTTTGTTTTGCAATAACACTTAATAACTTTGATGGAATGAGACTTACCACTATCACCATGGTGTTGTTTAAGAAACAAGTATGGTATTTGGCTAACTGTTAATTATTATTAATCACACTCATTCTGCTAATTAAACTCTCTCATAACTGACTCACAGTCCCGAACCACTATAATAACAATTAGTACATCCCCTGCAAGCACCCTAGTTCACAAAGTTTGATTAATAAAGAAACAACTAACCTCAAAATCAAACAAAGTAAATGCATCAGTATTTAGAACATAAATAGTTCCAGTGATGATGTCGGGGAAGCCTGTCACCTCCTCTCTCGTTATAGCATAAACCCTAGCCTGTGGTATGGGTGTTGTGGGAGCTCGAGAAGCTTCTCCCGATCTATTCATAGAGGCAGTGGATCTTCCCCTCCCTCTGGCTGTCGTGGTCCTATCTTCCCCACACTACTTAAAACATCCTATTGTAACTATCTTCCCCTCCCTAGCCATAATTGATCTAAAACTATGTCTAAATAGTCATTAAGGATCCAATTATGCACCTAGTTTTGTGTTTTATGGAAGGACAATTAAACTAACATGTAACCAGCCATAATTTAAGTTAATTAAGATCAAAACCTACTGTTCTAAGTCAGTTTATGATCCAAACTTAC
>CANYCX011363714.1:0-16379 GCA_948193385.1 Breynia disticha f. nivosa | reverse complement strand
TTTTTTTTTCTTTTTGTTTTTCTCACGTTCAGATTTCAGAATTGCCTCTTATGTTTCCCTCGTTTTTTCTCTGACAAACCATTGCAGTAACTAAAACTCTTCATTAAACCTCTTCTGTTCCTTCTTCATTATTTTTTTCTTCTCCATTAAATCATGTTTAGCATTGAAATAAACAAATTTATTCTTGATGATTCTGATTCAGATGATGAATTAGAGATTGCAATATTAACAGTAGCAGATATTCTTGAAAGACAGAGGAAAATATCATTGCGTCGTGGATCGGTATATGGGCGTACTCATATATGGCGTGATAGAGTTAATGGACATCATAGGCTTTTTCACGATTACTTTGGAGAAAATCCTGTGTATTCTCCAAAATTATTCAGAAGAAGATTTCGAATGAGTAAGTCTCTTTTTCTTCGTATTCAATTTGCCGTAGAATCTTATGACCCTTACTTTATTCAAAAGAGAGATGCTGTTTGTTTTATGGGATTAACTTCTTTACAAAAGATTATTGCTGCAATGAGGATGCTCTTACATAGAGTTGCAGTAGATTTTGTTGATGAATATGTTAGAATGAGTGAAAGCAATATAATTGAAAGTCTTAAAAGATTTGTTAAAGTAATAATTTCAATATTTTTAGAGAAGTACGCATATGCTATCACCATATTAGAGGTTAAAATTCAAATTACATTTGGTAAGGTTTGGAGGTAAAATTTGTTAGGAAATTTGAGTTTTAAATATAAATTTGTTAAAGATTGAGTAGTATAAATATAGGTTGATTGTTATTGAGTTCTTCCTTGTTATTGTTTATTAATAATGAAGGACAGAACGAGTGGTGTTGGTGTTGTTTCGTGGTAGGCTTGAACTTTATGGGTTGTTTGATGCACTCAGTCGGTTATGTTGATTTTGTGTGAGTGAATGAGTATAGGTTCGGTGTTGTATAAGTTGTTGAAAATGGTGATTGTGGACTGGAGTATTGGTTTGATTTGTGTTGTTTTACGGTTGAGATAGAGCTAGTTTTTTGTATTATTGGAAGTTCTTGAGGTATCACGGAGTTTTAAAGTTGTGATGAAATTTTTTTTGGTTGTGGTGTAGATTTTATGTCTACAAGTTGTTTGGTTTTACATTCGGTTCGTATGGTCTTGGTCTTATATCCGTTTTCGTCCAGTTTTACCTTATTCAGTTTAGTCTGATTTTTCCTTCTAAATTTGGTTTCATCCAATTTTTCTTTCTACAATTAGTTTTGCCTGGTTTTATTTCGTTCACTTGGTGTTGGAATTTTGTGGTTGTTGATTTTTTGGATGGTTGATGGAACTGTTGAAGTGATGTTGATGGAGTTAATGAAATGGTGTTGATGGAGTTGATTAAGATGGATTGTTTCTCATATTAGTATTGTAATTCAAGTTGAATTATGGTGAATCACCATTATTCACCTTGATGGAGCATATTAAAAGTTAAAATTCAAATTAAATTTGTTAAGTTTTGGAGGTAAAGTTTGTTAGGAAATTTGAATTTTAAATATGAATTTATTAGATATTGAGTAGTATAAATATAAGTCGATTGTTCATTTTGTAAGATACAACAATATAAATACAAATTTTATTTTGTCATTCCTTTGTAATCTTCTTTCTCTCTTTACCATTTTTATTACACAAAACTAGGATGATTTTGAATGACTATTGAAAGAAGGTGAAAATGGAGAATTTCCTAGAATGTTAGGAAGTATATACTATATGCATTGGAAGTGGAAAAACTACTTAGTTGTTTAGAAAGGGATGTATGTTGGTCATGTTGAAGAGCCAACATTAATATTAGAAGCAATCGCTACATACGATCTTTGGATATGACACGCATTCTTTGGACTACCTGGATCATACAATGATATCAATTTGTTGGACCGATCATTTTTGTTCGTTGAATTGGTAGAAGGACGAGCTCTACCAGTTAATTATTCAATTAATGGCCAATATTATACAATGGGATACTATCTTATCGATGGAATTTATCCTTTGTGGTCAACATTTGTAAAGACCGTTCAATCTCCACAAAGTAAGAAGCAAAAGTTATTTGCTACCGTTCAAGAATCAACTAGAAAGGATGTAGAACGAGCATTTGGTGTATTGCAAGCAAGGTTGGCTATTGTGTGAGGACAACATGTTTTTGGTCTCGTGAAACTTAGATGTCATGAAAGCTTGCATCATATTACACAATATGATTGTTGAAGATGAAATCCTTATTAAAAATCTAGAGTATAATTTGTATTCATCTTATGCACTTCCAAACATTTTAATTTCACATGAAGAAACTCCTAACCTTGTTGAGTTTATTCTGTGTCATTCTCAGATTGGAGATTGACATATTCATATTCAACTACAACAAGATTTAATAGATCATACGTGTAGATTACATGGAAGTGATGTTTAATCATCAATTTTTTATTAACATGTTTTTAATACATATGAAAGTGATATTTAATTATCAGTTGTTTAACGTTATGAATGAGTTTCTGTTTGATATTTTAGTTTGATATAAAATATTAGGGTAAAAAGCTATGCGATCCTTGAGTAATATCCCTAATAATTTTTCGGTCCTCGAGTAATTAATATTCACTTTACCGGTCCCGAGTAATTGAAAAACGACTATCGTTAATCTTTCTGTTAAATTAAGCTAATAAATTAAGAAATAAATAATTTACCGGTCCTCTATATAGTCCTTTCGCTTAATTTACCGGTTCCTCTAATCTTTTTGCTTAATTTACCGGTCCTTCATCAATACACACGTGGCAGGGGTAAAAATGACATTTTAACCTTTCCGTTAGCTTAATTTAACGGAAAGATTAACGGCAGTGGTTTTTCAATTACTCAGGGACCGGTAAAATGAATATTAATTACTCTAGGACCGAAAAATTATTAGGGATATTACTCAGGGATTGCATAGCTTTTTACCCAAAATATTATGTTATATATTAATGAAATAGAATTTGTGAGTAGGTAATTCTATCCATTTTATTTTTTTTTTGTTAGTTAGACTTATGTTGATTGATGTGCCATGTACTGAATTCTATTTTGGAATTTATTAGGTTTCTTATAGTGAGTTGAGCCAAGTAAGGCTACATGATTCATGTGTGTGCTCTGTATAATCTAGTTTGAGCTGAGGATAAGTAAGTGACTGCATAAATTTTTCTTTATTGTACTGTTTCTTTCTTTCTACAATAATTATTTAGGCCTCTATAATGTTTCTTGGAATGCATACACGTTTTTATAGTTCAGTTCTATGCTTGTCTTGGCTATCACAACTTAAGAGTTATAGTAGAAAGTTTAGTTTTTTTTTTGTCTGAACCTCCTGGTATACCCCGACGCATTGGTTGAGACTAATCCGGGTTGGGAGCGAGAGGCATGACTCCTCCCTCAAGAGGCAACTCTCCTTGAACTCCAACCTGGGAGGGTTGGCTTGTCAGTCAAACGAACAACTCGTGGGTAAAGTTTAGTTCTTATAGCATGTTACTTAATTCCATTGCAGAAAGATGACAGTAGCACTCTATTTTACTCATGATATGATGGACTCATCTAGCATTTGTTGTTTCTTAAAGGGTTGAGCTTCTATAACGCTTAATTTTGGTGATCAAGAACTGACTCGTACGTAGTTCAATTTTAGAGTTTTATATCCACCTAATAATCTAGTAGACAGATCACCCGATTATCCGTTTAAGGAGGTGAAATACATCCAGAAGAGATTTAGTTTTTACTTTAAAAAAATAAATAAACTTAAAGCAATGATGGAGAACGCATGCGGAAGTAATGACTGCACACGTATTTAAATGTTCAGTCTCAGCTGCAGCTCTGGCAAGGCCAGCTTCTGGACTCATGAAGCCAGCAACCAGTTAATTGGCGAAACAAAGTGAAGGCTTCATATTATATAAAATCATCTCATTTTTTTCTTTTAAAGAATTCGGCTTATACAGGTATTTTTGTTTTTTGTTTTTATCGAGTATATAATTTCAGATGGTGATTCAATTGAAGTTATGTATCATCATCACAAATGGCTTAATAGTACAACAAAGGATTCAGGCGTCTCGACAAGAGGTCACACACGTTGTTTAGATCTCGCGCGAGAACATAGAGCTGCAGAACCAGATCGAGAACTTGCAGCTCATTGTGGCGCCGAGGAGTTCAGGCAGACATCAGAACAGCAACAAGCAAAGTTCGATGAGTGTAGACGTCAGATGGAGTAGTTTGTTGCTGTATGAATGCAAACCCCTATGCTCCTTCCATGTCTGAGCAACCTCCTTTATACATGTCTTGTCGACCTCTAGTCGCATGATTTGCATATAAACGCATCTTTTATTGTATGTATACAATTTTAATTAATAATAATTTTTTTGTTAATTTATTCTATATTATTTATTATTTTTCAAAATCATAATTTAATTTAAAAATATAATTTATTTTTTTTCAAATAAATCATTTCGATTTAGCGACCATGTAGATACAAATTTCAAACAATCATGTGGACAATATTATTTGCGAACACTTTGTGGAAAATTTTTGCGTCCATGTGGTGGCTAATGTTTGCAATTCCGTGGTCGCTCGGTTTGCGTCCAGATGGACTATTGTCATTTTACAACCACATTGACGTTAATGTTGTTGTTCCATTTAACGACTACATGGTCATTAATTTACATCGGGGAACAAGAATTACATTTTTTGATTGCTAAATACATTTAGCAACGAGTTTTTGCGTTTAGGGACTAGTTTTGTTAAAAAAAAAAAAGTTTCCATTTCCTGAAAAGTGGTGTCCCCACAATCTGTAAATTTTAAACTCAGGAAAGAAAGTCCATTTAAAGATTTTTAAATGTAAGCTGGTTATATATGAGTTTCATCACGTTCACGGATGAAACAAACCTTCCATGATTCAACCACCATATCTCCATTCCTAAATTCCTTCCCCAAACATCACTGATTACAAATCAAACCAAATTATCAATTTTCCTTTTTTGAATCCCAGAAACGTCCATTCATAATCAACTAACCACAACAATTAATAGACTACTTACCGAAAACTCAATACTACCATACAACACTCACCACCAAATTACACCAACAATGCAAAATCAGGTAAGCAACTGTCACAACTCATCACCATCCTCTTCTTCATCTTCTTCTTCAACCTTTTGTTTTTGTTTGTTTTTTTCATACCTCGTGTTTTTTTTTCCACAGATAGCCATTTTCATTTTAACTCTCATTGCTCTCCTCTTGCTTCTAACTCCCTCATCTGGTCGGACGGTATAATATTTTCTTTGCTATTATCTTTTCTTGGATTCTCGTTTGTTCTTCAAACTAAAACTTTAGAGTTTAGCAACATTAGTTCTTGGTTTTCTGTGAATTTCAGGAAGGAGAAACATGTGCCATGGACAGCAACTGTGATTCAGGACTACACTGTGAAACTTGTGTAGCTAACGCTAATGTCAGGCCCAGGTGCACCAGAATCAGACCTATAAGTCCAAATTCACAGGTGAAGTTTTATCTTTATAAACCTATCAACTATACTTGATCTGAACCGGTTTGCTTTGTATATGTAAAAGTGATGAATTTAGATTTTTTATTGGTTTTTCTGGTTCTTATTATAGGTGAAAGGATTGCCTTATAATAGATACTCATGGCTCACAACCCACAATTCATTTTCAAGAATTGGAGTGAAATCAGCTACAGGGTCTTTAATTGTTACCGGTTTGAACCAGCAGGACTCCATTACTGAACAACTCAATGTATGTAATTCCAAACTGTGTTCTTTTTTTTTCTCTTTTTTTTTGTTTGGATGTTGAGGAATTTTAAAATGGAAATTGATTACTTAAAGAGAAGGAAGAGAAAATGTGTTGAAACTTGGGAATTCGGAGAGACAGAGATTATTCATGAGGTTTAGAAGGGGACATTTGGTGAAGGTTGTTGTGTCGTGCAATTTTGTTGCTTTGCTGTTAGGACTGTTAGATTCATTTGCTTGTAAGCGAAGTCTTGTCGTTTGTTAATTAGATTATACGACTCTGTCCCTTAGCTACAACTTTGTTTTTAGTTGAATGAATACCATATTCCTTGCTCGATGGATTTTGACACTGGTGGAAAGACATTCTTTCTTTGGGAAGATACAAGAATTGTTTGGCATCCACCTTGAGGACAAGGTGATTTTTTAAGGGGGAAGGAATGATAAAGCTACAAGATTAGGATGAGATTAGTTATTTACATAGTTATTAGTAAATGTTTTAGTAAGGAATGTTCTAGATAAATTGAGATGTTAGGGTTAGTAGACTATATAAAGGGCTAGGATGAAATGGAAAGGGAGAGATCAAAATTGAGTTTTATGCCTTTTGGCTTGGGAGATCGGTAGAGTCTCGAATTTCTACTTGGGAGAGGGATAGACTCTCGAATTCCTATCACTGTCTTGTTAATATTGATTACCAAAAAGTACATTTTATCACTTATTCTGTTTTCATTTGGATTTCTTAGTTGAAGATCTTGAAGGCTCTTATCAGTCCCCTTTTTTTCCGTCTCTGCAGATGCGCACACCAATCACTTGAGATGGTTTGAAGTGGCAGAGGGTTGGACATAGTTTTAACATATTGTTTAATACTTGGGTAGTTTTAACTAATACTTGGGCTAGTTTTCAAGATTGTATAGTTTCAACATCTTTAATGTTAACATAATTTCAACTATTAAATGAAAAGTTAGTAGTTGTGGAAAGATAGCTCAGAAATTTTGACTTTCTGTTTTGAACTTTGGAATTTGAAGTTGTGAGTTGGCTGCTAACTACTCCAATTTAATAAAAAAAATTGTTCTTTAGAAATTGCCAATGAATATGAATGTTTCGGCTGGATGTACTCAATAAACACTAACGACCATGATAATGACATAATATTATAAGCTTGACTGCTTGACGTTTTCACATTGTTCATAGGATCTTTGTATTGTTTTTTCAGTTTACATTTTAAAAAATCCAAATAGGCCTACGTTTGTTCATGCATGATGAACTTATGAGCACGTTGATTATCTTTTAATTCTAATTTCTATACCAACTTCATTTGTTTATGGCAAAGAAAAGTAAAACGGAACACCGAACACTTAATCCCAGAGCTCGCTTTAATTTTTATTAGTTAGCTTTACGCAATGGTTATGAAAGAAACAATAATTTGTGGAAGTAATAAAGAAGAAAACGTTCAGATGATGATTGCCGTGACTTTTGAATGGTTGTGTAATGGAAGTTGCAGAGAATGTGGAAAAAGATTATTGTTTTGGCGTGAAGCCATTGCTTAATTCTTGACAGAATCGGCAAACTTGTGGTTTCTTTTTTGTTTTGATTTGCCTTTTTCTTAATGAGTGGTTTCGTGTCTTGCAGAATGGAGTTAGAGGGCTGATGTTGGATATGTATGATTTCATGGATGATATCTGGCTGTGTCACTCTTTTGGAGGAAAATGCTACAACTTTACAGCTTTTGTAAGTACTGCAGCATTGCTTTCGTTTTTGACTGAAGTTCGGTTAAATTCGATGAATATTTTGCAGGAACCAGCTGTTAATACATTGAAAGAAGTTCAAGTATTTCTTGAAGCAAATCCTTCAGAAATAATCACCATTATCATTGAGGATTATGTTACATCTCAAAATGGACTTAATAAAGTGTTTGATGCTGCTGGACTGAGGAAATACTGGTTTCCAGTATCTCGGATGCCAAAAAATGGCGGAAATTGGCCTACAGTAGATGATATGGTACAAAAGAATCAGCGTTTAGTTGTTTTTACTTCCAAGTCATGGAAGGAGGCAGCTGAAGGAATTGCATATCAATGGAGATATATGGTAGAAAACCAATGTGAGTGCCATTAAAATTTTTCACCAATTCAACTCATTAGCCATTTTGCAATAATGGAGATTGAAATCACAGACGGGAATGGAGGACAGGTAGCTGGCTTGTGTCCGAATCGTGCTGAATCTCCAGCCATGAATACAACAACAAGGTCTCTAGTTTTAATGAACTACTTTCCTGATAATCCATCTCTAACTCAAGCCTGCAAATACAATTCTGCACCATTAATGGATATGGTGAACACATGCTATAAAGCCGCAGGCATGCGTTGGCCGAATTTCATCGCTGTCGATTTTTACAAGGTATGAAAAAAGAAACAAACATTCTTATTAATGTACAAGTTGCAGAAAGAATACTGATTGTTCTTTCCATAAAAACTCAGAGGAGCGATGGGGGAGGAGCCCCAGAAGCAGTAGATGTTACTAATGGTCATCTAGTTTGCGGATGCGGCAATATTGCCTCTTGCAAAGTAAGCCTCTACCCCTCCCTCCCCCATTTCAACATATTCACTTGGCATTAATTTTTCGCAAAATCTAACGAATTAGTCTCGACCAAAATAAGCACCAACGGAATAGTTAACACGTACCGCCGTTCCGCAACAAATATTCCTGAGGAGAGCATCTGATTGTATAATGTTTGTTAATTGCAGGCAAACATGACGTTTGGAGTTTGCGACATACCTGAGCCAGACGTGACTCCAGCGGCCGTAACACATGACTCCAGCTTTGCTTGCCTGGATAAAAGACCTGAGCAAGAATGGATTTTATTAGGAACATTTGTGCTGGCATTTCTGTGGTCTCTTTAACAGTAGAGATTCTGTGAATTTTTATAAGAAAAACTATGATTTTTGTTTAAAGTGGCAGAAGTTGAGTAGTTTCAGAATGGGATTCATGTGAGATAAAATAACAAATGTTTATTTTGTAATTCCAAGGTTTTGCTTTTCCTGGAAATGTTACTGTCAAGCCTGTGACAGACTGACACTGTCTGAAGCATGTCAACTGTCCTTTTCTAATTTAGTTATTCTTCTTATTTAAGTAAAATTTAAAAAAACCACGAGAGAGCTCTATCTTTGACTAGTCTAAATCTAATCTCTCTTTGGTATAAAGGTGAAATTCTTTATTGATTTACGGATAAAGTAATGTTAATTTCTCTATTTATTAAAAAAATTATGTTTGAATTTATTATCTTAATGGAATGAATTTAAGGAAGAAAATACATATTGATTGATTTATTTATGTTATTACCAAAATTCAACAATGATGTCTTTACTGTTAAGATCGATCATCCTAAAAATTGAATAAGATCAAGGATTGAGTATTTGTCTTTATATTATTTCAAGTAGTAAGAGCGTAATTCTGAAACTATTTTAGAGCTCTTTACATTGAGTAGAACATTATAAATACTCTCTCCATTTCAATATAAGTGTAGTTTTAGCTCTAAAATTTTATTTCAAAATAAGTATAGTCATGTATTTTTACGTCATTTCTTTTCTAAAATGTCCTTACTTAAGTTTTAGTTATAGTTATTCATTAACTTTGTTTTTGTTTCTCTCAAAATTAAACATAAACAATATAGTCATTTTTAGCTTATTAAAAATATTTTTTAAATTGTATGTCAATTCCTAAAGTACACTTATTTTAAAATGGAGGGAGTATCAATTAATATAAAGTTTGTAATGACTATTAATCATCATAACATTGGTAACATATTTTTATTAGCAATCATAATGTCCACAATATCTTCCTACCAATGATTATTGTCATTAATCGAGCTTAACCTTTACATGCTTTAATTGGGAGTTAATTATGTGCAGTGCTTTTTTTAGTTTGTGAATTTTAAGAAATACTTTTTTTCACTTTTATTTTGGTAAAATGCACATATTGTATGTTTTGTTTGTAAAAATATCCACTTATGAGTTTATTTATTATATTTATGCATAATTATTATTTTTTTAATATGAAAAGGGTATTTTAGTAATTTTAATAAACATTTTAAAATAAATTGTTTAAAACTTTATCTTCAGGCTCTTTTCCCACGATTTTAAAATTGTTTTAGGTTTTAGTGTTTCACACAACTCAACCGCCTATTTGTGTAGGTTCCTCTTCCTCCATTTTCTGATGCTCCTCTCTTTCGCTTCCTCTATTTTTTCGACACTCCTCTCTCTCGCTTCCTCCATTTTTTTAAGCTCCTCTGTCGCGATTCTCTGATGTCGTTGTCTCGATTTTCTGATAATGGTTCAAAAAATAACGATAGTTATAGTCATAGTCGTCGTAGTCTTGGAAATTTCTGTGGCCGTGTTGGAGGAGATCCCATGCCTTTCGAAAGTTCGCCTCGCGGTGGCGAATTTGGATCGGTTGGGGGTGGGTGGGGGTGGAGGTTTTCGGCCTATTGGTGACGGAGGAGCTTATCAGTCTCCTTTGCCTCCCCCGTATTTTTCTTTTTGTTTGTTGTTTAGGTTTTTTATTTGTTATTAGTTTTCAATTAGGGTTTCTGATTGTTATATTTTGTAAGTTTTAGTCGTTTAATTTGGTTGTTTTGTTCTGGTTTCGTTGAACTTTGTTGAACTAAATTTCGTAATCCTATTTGTTTTAAACGTTTTATTTTGAATTTAGGATTTTCTGATTATATTTCTGTTGAACTTTATTGATCTTTTTTTATCGAATTTAAACGCGGTTATGTTGTATGTTTGATTTGGGGTTTGAACCATGTTGAACTAATTGGTGCTCATGTTTGTTTTAATCATTCAATTTCAATTTTTAGGTTTTTTTATTTTTATTGTTTATTCAAGTTTGTTGATCTTTTTTTATCAGATTTGAACAGAATTTATGCTGTATGTTTGATTTTGGAGTTGAATTTTTTGTTGAACTATTTTGTACTAATATATTTGTATCTTTTGAACCTTTTTTGAACTAATCTGTATATACTTTGAATATTTTTCAACTAGCTTCAACTATTTTTTCTTTTTGTTGTCTAATTGATCAATTTTGTACTTTTTTAAATATTGTATTCAGGATGTTAAATATGTGTTCCCAATAAATGGATTTTTTTTGGACATATTATGAAGGAAATGAGGTTGAACATAATTGATCAAAATTAGACATAATTGTTCTAATTTGAACATTTCTTAAAAGAACATGTCTATAAATAAGCTTTTTTAAAGACAAATAAACATTATTGATCATTTTGTTTACAATTGACTAATACGGACTAAATTGCACGATTTTTAATAAATGGTATAAAAACAAATTGAAATGAATAAAAATAAAAAACACATTAACTATTTTCAAACTCGTGAACTTATTTGAATTTTTTTGGACTTAATGAGGGAAATGAGAGATTAGATTATTTTCTGACTTTTCCATTATCTCCTTAATAACAAATTTGGGCATTAAGCTAATCATGTTAAAAAAAGTGGGCATTTTTAAAATAAGTTTGAGATGAGTGCATTTTTGCAAAACTCAAACTATAATGTTGTAAATGTGTTATAAATCATTTAATTGGTTTGACAGTTTTATGGGTTGTAGCCTATTTTTTATCATAAAATTATGCGGTCTACAATATATTGAGTTTACTTATTTAAAAATGTTAACGTATGTTTTAATATGTTAGAAAATGCACTTTTATATATTTATGTGTGTGAAAATGCCCAGTTGATTTTCTAATAATTCAAAAATATCACGTTGGGTTTGAAAGATACATTTGAAAAGGCAGCCGAATTTTTCTCCTCGTAACAAGCAAGATACAGTGTTGTGATTATTGTTGTTTCCTTCTCAAGAAATAAAATCCTTTCAAATCTTTCCAATTTCTCTCTCATCTGTTTCAATTCCCCTTGCATCTTTCAAACTCTCACTTTCTCTCTCTAAGTCTCAGAACACGCTTTGTTATCGCAAAACCTCTTGTTTGTTCATTATTTGGGTCCAGGTGTGTATAATTTCCTTTATTTTTGACAATTATCTTCACGTTTTGTTGAATAATCGTTAAAGAAATGATTTTACTGTGATTTTTTTAGTAAAATATAGTTTTTAATCATTTTATTCAAAGTTTCGATCTGTTTTTTAATCAATGGGTCGATTTGTTTTCTTTTTGGAATAGTTCATGGCTCCTAAGAAAGATGCGAGAGTTAAAAGAAGGAAGGATGAAGAAAGAGAGGCAAAGAACGTTACGGGTGTTAAAAAAGGAAGAAAAAGGAGAGCTAAAGAAATGGTCTTTTACGCTGAAAAGCATAAATCAGAGGGCGGTGCTGTTATGACGGCACAGTTTATGGATTTGTTTATCACGGTTTATTTGAATATGTGATGAATGTCATTTTTCTTATTACCATGAACAACAAAAAACAATTATGAACGCAATTGACAAATTTTTTATTGTTCAAGTGCATTGTTTGTTTCATATGTGTTATAAGTTCTGTAAGTATTGTTTGATGAACACACTTGAACAATTATAAACAAATTTATTGAATCTGAATTTTAGTATAGTGTTTCATTTGCACAGTTTTATGCCTTTTTAGTTATTTCAGTTCATTTGAACATATATTAACAATTATGAACATAATTTATTGAATCTGAATTTTTGATGTTTTTTACAGGTTGATGATTTGTTGATTCATCTAAAGAATCATTTCAAGTCTAGAGTCTCCTTTGTGTATCCATGATCATTGCATGAATTTTAAAATATTAGATTAAAAACATATGAACATTATGAAACAAATATAAGTATTTATATTCATTAAACATTTTTTAGAATAATGAACATAAATAAACATAACTTAACATTAAGATCATTATTTGTTAAGAACAACTATTGACAAATATGAAAGCTATAAACTAAAAAACACTGTTGAAAATATTATAATGAAATATAATGTTAAGGTTATTGAACATTATAAATTGGAAGATAATATTTTGTTATATACATTTAGAAGGTACTTTAATAATTAGTGAATATTAAAGTACATAAATGAACAATTATTGTAACGCCCTCAAATTTTAGTTCCAAAATAAGTATAATATAGTCCAAACCATGTTAGGAGAGTTAGGAGTTAAGAAGGAATCAAGGTAAAATGAAACGGAGTTTGAAAGCGTTGAAAATAAGCTGCTGCAATGGAGTAACGTACATTACTTGATCAATAACGTACGTTATTCATAGACAGACATGAATAATAATGAGTAGAATAACGTACGTTATTCTGGGTCTGATTCCTAGAATAACGTATGTTTCTAAACCTACAGTATTTTCACCAAACCTACGTTAACGGGCTCGAGACAGGTCATTAAAAAGAGGGAAAAACAAACTCAAAGCACAACTTAACCCCAAAACCTCTCCTCAACCCAAAATCATCCTCCTAACTCTTCAGGAACTCTCCCCTAACCTCTCATCCCTTAAACCGTAACCCACAACACAATATCCTTCCAATTCCTCCACATCAAGGGCCTTAGGGTTTGAGGGAAAGAGACAAACTTGAGGTAAGTTTTCCAATTTTTATACAAGTTAGGCTTGAGAATCACAAAATTGACAATGTAGAATAGGATGGGGGAGAGTATTCATGCATTAGGACAAACAAAGTGTGAGAGGAAAGGGGTAGGAAGAGAGAGGCTAGGGTTTGTGAGAGATTCAAGAGAGAGGAAAAGGGGGTGACTGATAGGAAGAAACCAAATAGGAAAAATACCATTTATAGTGAATGAATATTAATTGAATGAATGTGATTTCACCATCGATGTAGGAATCAGAGCCGCAGAGGAGTCAGAGTGACCACCGGACAAACTCGCCTAGGTTTGGAGGTAAGTGTATGGCTCTGTCACTTACTTATCCATATCTAGTCTCTTACATGGTTAAGTATGTTGGCCTGAGTGCATGATTTAATATGATTTAATAGGTAACTTTGAAAAAGAAGTTGTTGGTTATGAAAAGTTAAGCATGATTAGTGTGTGTGCTTATGTACAATGAGTGTTCATGTTTGTATGGAATGCTATGATGTGTTAATGTGTTTTCTGGTAGTTGCATGACATAAAGGTGTTCTTCTTTGTCTTAGCATGATATGAAAGATTTTGAGAAAGGAATGAATGGCACAAGTTTGATGATTGAGTAATTTTGAATGCGTGAGTGTATAACTATATATGTATATAGGATGTGTGACGCCAAATTTTTCAAAGTTCTTTTTCTACTAAATCCAATTTTTTTTCAACCATTTTTTTTCCTTTTAAAACATGTAAGACAACCAAGTTGTGCAAGAGATTAAGAATAGATAAATGGTTTCCAAACACATTAATTACAAATCATTCTTAACTTCTAGTTTGAAACGCAGAAGCTGTGGAAATACATTTAGAATAATATGTATATAAAATCCATCCATGATCACGTAAATATAAATGCACAAGCAATCACAAATCTAAACAACTGGGAGCCCGACTTTCAGTATTGCACCGCTAGCCTCGCTGATCATGTCGTCCCATCTCTGATACCTGTCGATCTGCACAGAATCCAGCAATGACAAGTGAGTATATTTTATATACTCAGTAAGGCTACCCTTTAGCATCTCTACATGCTGGGGTGTAGGGGAGACCTCGACCTTCCCGGCCTTATTCTCCCTAATGGCGCCTTAAAGCCATATCACAACAATCACACAAGTGTTTATACATTCCCTTTTAATTGTTTAATCATTAAGAAACCCATCTTTAATCACTAGGTTACTTTAGATAGTCATTTGAACATTATTCGGGCCAAATTATGGTTTCCGCATAGTAATAACGTGGGTTTATCAATAATTAACGTACGTTATTCATCTGTACCATGAATAACGTAGGTTAACACATCATTAACATAGGTTTAGTGGTATTAACGTACGTTATTTTCACAATAACGTACATTAATCACTCTACAGCAGCATTCTGCCTATAGTCCGAGTTGTATATCATTCATTCATGACTTTGCCAACACTTAGCACATCAAATCATCATTTTAAGCACTCAAGCATATCAACTTTCCATTAACATAGTATTTATAACCATTATCATGATCGAAACAACCAAATTCCATCAACATTAAGCCACTAAGTTCTTAATCCTTATTCAAGACTAAACACAACATAATCAACCATAACCAACGTGTACTTATCATTTCCTTACCATTTTCATTTTCAATCATTCATATTATTTATTATTCAACACATAACATCATTCATATTCATTCATTCAACAACAAGGCAACACTATACCATCAAGACCCAAACCATTCAACCCAAACATCACATTAATCCAAATAAGGCATACAACTCGTATAATTCACATATAACCATACAAGATTAATCCATCCATATAATTCATTCATACTCATACAAGAGTCCAAATTATCAAATCACAAATCATGCTTATTCAAAACCAAACTCATACGCATTCAATAATATGTATGCATAATGAATGCTCGTGCAATGTTAATGCATTGTCCACACATATGTATACCTCGGGGTCTGAAATCATCGGGTCAAGCCCGACATAAAATCATCGAGCTCTCGCTCAGAATCAAGTCATCGGGACTGACCCAGAATTAAGTCACATTTGGGCTAATCCCCCATTTTATCACAATCGGGCAAATCCCTCTTTTTATCATCATTGGGCTAATCCCCCATATCATTCATCGTGACTCGCCCGGCATCGAGCTCTCGCTTAACATCAAATCAACAGGACTGGCCTGGAATCAAGTCATTGGGCCAATCCCCCATTTTATCAAATGTGAGCCATATGCTCCCTTTTTCTCAATGCATGAACAAACGCATGCCCATGTCAACACAATATAATATGTATGAATGCAACTCCATGCATTTCATCTCAATTCTCTATAAACACATGCATGTGAATGTTCCAAAATTCATTCTTATCACAACAAGTGCCAACATGCTCAACAAAGCCAAACTCGGCAAAATCAACATATAAGTTGTAACTCACAGAGAGTTCATCATTAATAAAAAAGGAACATTCACATAATGCATATGACAAATGAATGTGATTCATCACCTCATTTATATCAATCTCATACATAATATGTGCATTTTCATTTTCACATTCAAGCCACAATGTGCCTGTAGGCCATATTCACCTACTTTATTACAAGCCTTACGCTCATTTTCATACCCCCCATTAAGCTTTCTTAGGTCAAGACAACATAGAACCACATACAATATTCATAACATACACTTTTACATTTTTCGTGTCATAGACATAACACATTACGAGTTGTTGGGTTTCCTACGTGTTTTAAAACTATTGGCAGCGGAAAATACATCAAGAACACGTAAGAACACATCCAAGATCAACATAGAATCAACAAAAATACATGCCATGTAATCGGTTTTGTTCTAGGTAACATAAAAATCGAAACTTGGAAAGAAAAAGATTACCTTTTTCAATCTCCTTCAATTGGCGTGAGTTCTTTGGTTAAGAACAGTAACTACCACTTTAGTATACACTAAAGTGACCTTTATGACACCAAATTAAAACCCCAAGTGTGGTTTCTCTACAGCAATAACACACGGATTAAA
>CANYCX011363698.1:0-12050 GCA_948193385.1 Breynia disticha f. nivosa | reverse complement strand
TATATGTCTTTAGTTGACATATGGTTGATAATGATTATTATAGTTGATTATGAATCATATTGGAAATGTATTGAATGATTTTTGATATGTTTGGATATTATTCGTATGGAAATTATTGATGGATGATTTATAAGCTTAGTTGCTTATGTATTGTGTATGATATGTTCTTTGGAACATTGATACGATTCGTTTATGTGATTGATTTGGCATGTTGTTGTACTTGCCTTGTTGTTCATATTATGAACTCTACTTGAATTGGATTTGTATGCTCTTTTGGATATATTGACGTTTGGTTGATAAATGTTTGATTAACATGCTCCAGATGCTTTGTTTGATTCTTATGTGAGATTGAGATATTTCTGAAAGTATATGATTACTTTGTTGAGCATGTTTGAGCACTCGTGATTGAGATTGTGAGATTGTGATATATGAATGCATTGATCATTCATTGTGTTGCATTTATTGTTTGACACGGATATTGAGATACAGGCTAGGCCTGATTATATTCCGAGAGAGATCTCGATGCCGGTCTGGGACCGATGATTCTGAGCTGGGCTCGATGCCGGTCTGGGACCGAGGGAAGATTGAAAAGAAAAGAAAAAGAAAAGAAGACCCGGGGCAGTCATTCTCATGTGATTGCATTGCATTCATATGCGTTTGAGTTGCATTCATTTTTAGCATGTTTTATTCGTGTTTCTGATTTATGAATGCTTTATGAATGTTGATACGAGATTTATACTTGACTGTTGAGCAGAGTACATTTCTTATGTATGTTGGTATTTATGTTCATATTTGTACTGTTCTTATGAACAATGGATATTGCTTTGATATTTCATTCGCATACTAATGTTTGATTCTTAGTGATAAATGGAAATAAGTATATGAGTATGATTGCTTGTTTGAGATTGGATTGATAATATGTGCTGACGTGAACCTTATGTGATTGAATTTGTATATGATGACAGAAGTATAAATGATTGAGTTGTTTGATTAGGTTAGAGGAAGATCATATCTCGTGTTGAGATATTAATTTTCCTTGCACTCATTTAAATTATACGAATCAAGTATTGTGTAAGAAACTTACTAAGTATTGTTAAATACTCACCCTTTGTTTGTATTGTCTAAATGATGCGCAGGACGCAGATAGCTACCACTGGACCAAAACTGTAGTGATCTTACTCAAGAAAGTTGTTGTCAGAGGTCGAACTCCATACATATGTTTTTGTGTGCTTCCACTTTTGAGATTGTACATATTTGTACGTATTTGAAAATGTTCATATTTTGTTTTTGAAACGTTTTCAAACTTAATTTCGTTTTTGCTGTAAAATTTTTATGATATTGATATTTTTGTTTTATGAAATGAACATTTCACTTTATTTCTCCTCTGTTTTCACTCTGATTTATTATTATTATTAAAAGAATATGGTTTATCAAGATAAATGGATTTTGAAAATGAACTTCACAATATATCTTTAAGTAATTTTTGTTACTCATTACATAAAATATATTTTTACTTAATAAATTGTATATATTACTAAAAGATAGTTTATTCTGTAAAAATCTTATCTATTAAGTAATTTTATCCATATTTTTAGTAAAACTACTAATTAATACGTAAAATATTACATTACTGAATACACATGTATCCTATACTAAAAATTGATATATCAGTAAAAAGAATTAATTTTAGTAAAACAAGTATAATTTCAATAAATTGGATTATCCATTCTATAAAATAAAAACATAAAATTTAGTAAAATTTAGTAAAATATGTAATTTTAAGTAATTTTTGTTACTCATTTTGTAAAGTATATTTTTATTTAATAAATTATATATATATTACTAAAACCTAACTTGTTGAGTAATAACATTACCTATTAAGTAATTTTATCTTCTTTTTTTTTTCAGTAAAAACAGTAATAATTAAGTAAAACGTTTGATTATTGAATATACATATATCTTATGCTAAAAATTAATTTTTACGTAAAAAGAATTAATTTCAGTAAAACAAGTACAATTTAAGTAAATTGATTTATTCTTTCTGTAAAATAAAAATGTACTCAATTAAGCTTATATATCACTTAATCATATCTATTTCAATAATACCATTATCATTACGTAAATAAATTTGTATTTCAGTAAAAGTTACAAACCAACATTCTCAACCCAATAAAATAAACCATGGGTTTTTTTCTTCTTTACCCGACCAACCAAACACAGCACACTCCACTTTTATTGTGTGCAACACTAAAATCAATGGCTGTAAATTAAAGTCTTTCATCCAATAATCTAAATATTTTGCCCCATTGAGTCCCTTACTCAAATGTCCTCATATTAAAAGTCCCCTAAAACACTCTCTGTACTCAGATACTTTGTTCCTCTCAACTCCTAAAATTCATGCATTTAATAAAAAAACATTTGATACAGTTAATCTTTTCATTAGTTTGACAATAATATGAACAAAATGTATCTCCTTAACTCATAAATTTCTAAATATACATAATACTTTGTGAAAAATCATAACAATACCATCATAAATTAATGATATTGTATAAAACATTAGTTCTTATATTTTAATTAACTCAGTTCAATTTTGTACTTTTACTTTTATTAAAGAATTTCAGCATTGTAGTTACTTATTTATGGAGGAAACTAAACATTAATGTGGACGGTGTTAAGGTGAATAAAAAAATATACCGAACCAAAAGAATCGATCAAATTGAACCAATTCTAACCAAACTGATATTAAAATAAATGTTGAAAATAAATATAGATAAGAGATTTTAAAAATGGACTTGGTTCGATTCAGTTGTGGTTTAGCTAATTAAAAAAACAAACTGAATCAAATCAAATAAGATCAAAATACATATATATCTTAAACTCAAGTTATATTTAAATAAAAAGTTTAATATTTTTTTTTATTTTCATCAATTTAATGTAACAATGTTTATTCTATAATCTTTAGAAGCATTGAACGAGTTGAAACTAGCACAAATAACAGCAGTATAAAAAAATAATTAGATTTTATCTGTACAACAACTCTTAGAAGCACAAATCATTTTGATTGATTGAAAATCGAATCGAATAGTGGTTGACCAACTAAATCGGCGATTAACCGAACCAATCGATTTGTCTAAACTGCAGTTCTACTTCAAATTTTGTGAAAGAAAATTCGAACTATTTGGTTAGGGTAGTGGTTCAATTAAAAATCAACTTGAACTAAATCATGTTCACTGCTTAGTTGTGTTATGATTTAAAATGTGTCCAAATTATTTTAGTTATGTAATTTTAAATAATCCATTTTAAATTTATAATTATTTATATTTTAAATAATATTATAATATTACTAATTTATTGTATGCGATTTTATGAATTTTAACTAAATTTTATGTGTTTAGAAGTTGATGGCTTTGAAGGAAAATATAATATGTTGTTGCTAACTGTTTTATTTAAATGCTAAGATTTGAGAAGTTAAAAGAATTTTTTTTTGTCTGAACCATAAGGTATTCTAGGCACCCCAGACTAATCCTCGTTCGAGCCGGACAGGACCACAAGGGCGGCAAAGCTCTCCCAACCAAGTTTTAACGCAGCTACGTATCAAGGACTCGAACTCGAGATATCTGATTAAGCTAGAACAACCCCTCACCAGTTGATCTACATGGTTGAGAAGTTAAAAGAATTGAGATGATATAAAATTAATTAAGGGATATAAGGAATAATAAGTCTAAATCAGGTGTATTTTATGGGTCCAACCTAGAGTTCATCTATATTTTTCAAATAAAAAGTTACTCCCTCCATCCAAAAAAATTTGTAGTCGGTGAAAATATTAAATTAAGTAAAACATTAAATTGGTTATGGTTGCGACGAAGTAGCAATTCTACCAGATGAGGATCGAGGTTAGGAATGGAGTTACACCACCAGCTCCCACACTCTATCTCTAAACGCCACCGTTTCATCGCCACCACCGTCCAGATCACTCTCATTCCTCCAACCCATTTCACCCTCCAACACGGTCCAGGAGAGCAATGGATTACAGTGTTTGACGGATTTCAATGATGCTATGATCACTTCTGAGATGTGTTTAACATGTGTTTTAGTCCTGTTGGTTCATGTTTTCTGGAATATTGTTAGTCATGGTGATTGATCACTGACATACGCTTACAATGGTATTACATTTGACTCATTTCAAGTGAACTAACTAGAATTTAAACTTGTGATCGTCAGAATACGAATATTTTGTTATTATCGCTAGACCAAGCCGTTTGGGTTAGATAAATATTCCATGAAGTTACGCATAAGCTCTCACCCAGTGGCCAGTAGCATATACACTAACTGGCAATCTAATAGAATAGTGTTAAAACAGAAACTCATTTCCATTCAACTTCAAGACGCCTGCATAGATGTTATTGGCACATCGTCATTGATGTATTCGCTAGCTAACCTAAAACATGTGTAATTTGGTCAAGACATAATCATTTACTTTGTCCTGCATGTTTATCAACAGGAATATTGTTGACTTTTGTGCTATTAAGGACCATAAAATTCTCAATCTTTTAGTAGATGCAATAATTTTGCTAGGCCATTTAGCAATGTCAGGTAGCAGACATGTTTAGATCAGCAGATATCAATTGCTTTCAAGCTTCTATTTGGATCAGTCTAATGTCTCTTCTGACTCACTGTACTAATCCTGTGCATAGCTGAGCAATCAAGAAAAAGCAGAAGCCGTTGGCATTGAAAGGGGGCAAGAAAGTTAGGCATCCTATGTAGGTAGACTTGACAGCATTTGAGAATTGAGGTAAGTGGGAATATTTGAGAGCTTTCCTCGTCCATTTCGTCATTTACTGCTTTGGTTTTTTTAGCATAGGTATTAGGTAGGCAGGCAGGCTTCTGTAACATCACGATGTTAGTGGATAACTGCAACAAAATTAGGGAAAAGGCGAAAAAACCAAATGTTGTATGCTTGGCTTGTCTATGGTACTGAATTCAGATGCAAAAGTTGGCAGAAAAAATGGATTTGATTATGATTAGCTATCATAGGAAGAGGTTTATATTCAAGGTAAACATACTTTGTGTTTACTCCAAAATTTAACACAGGTCCACAAACCAATCTTGATAAACCGAAATTTGAAAATCTAACAGAGTCTAAAGTCCACATTCGTAGCCATTAGAAGTCGAGAACTAGGCTATTGGCAGTCAGAGATCAAGCCATGAAAGTCATGAACGTGATCATAGAAAATTTAGAGACAAGTCAACAGGGACTAAAAGTATAAGACAATAGGGTCAAGATATCAAGAGCCAGAAATAAAACCAGCAGGCAAACCAGTAGTGACTAGTGGAGCAAGGACTTGGTCAAGGACTTGAAGATTTGGACATCAAGGAAAATGGTGTTATGAAAAACAATGTAACAGTGAAATAATGAATGAGTAAAGCAAATGATTGACCAAGAGGACTCTGGATTTTATTGATATCGAGGATTGCAAAGAATCAAGTTACAAGGCATGAGAAAATGAAAGAAAGAAGAGAATAAGCAAACAATAATCCAGCATGACCAATCAATTCGTATCGCGTCTTCTTATAATCAGTAGTGCACCATTACACACACATTTCAGCAGTTTCAGGTTGTAACAACCTTGCCTTCCGATTCTGTTATGCCTCTTGTCAACTCAGCATGTTGGTTATGACAAGAACTAACAGTGAACACCACGATATAAACAGCAGCACTTAACCCACTCATTCCTTCTTCTTGATTTTCAGTCTTCATTTTTAATTCTCCAATCCTCAGTTAACTTTTTTAGCAATTTATTTTCAGCAACAGTACTCAACCTCCGTTATATTACTGGCCATCAGTCTTAGTTTTGAGCCCCCCGTCCCTATTTTAATTTCCTGGCATTTATTATCAGTCATCCAAACAATTTACTTTCTGTTTTATATTTGCTAGTGTTATTTCTAAGAAATTTAATTTCAAGTCTTCAGCGATTTACTTTTTCTGTTCGTTGTTATTATTGATGTTGGCGATTTGTTTTATCATCCAGGATCTTTAAAATAAGGCATTTGTTTTGTTTACAAGTTAAAATTTTGAGCACAATTTTAGTTACTCTTGTTGATGCTCTTCAAGGCAAATTTTCAAAAACAAGAGTGTTCAACGATGTCATAATCACGGCAAGAACTGTGATTTCATTTTCCCATCTTAACATCCTAGTGAAAGTCATTAAACGTCTTCATCAGCAAGAACTGAGATGGTGTAAACTGTAGAGGAACAATGAGAAGCACCCAAAGCAATCTTCAAACTTGTATAATTGACGATGTGGAGTTAAACGTGATGCAATGTAATCTGACTATAAAATTATTATTGTAGGACGAAACCAAATCTTTTAAAGATCTAATGACTAGTTGGCGACATGGACGTCTCACACACTTGTAACAAACGACAAAGACAGTCTAGTTGGATTAATTAAACTATGTTCACAGAAGAAGGTCTTAATCTAAGATTTAATGTGACTTGTAAGGACAAAAGGAACAGTCTCTTCTCTTTAATTTAAAATTAAATCATATATTATTGTGAACTCATAAAGTTTATCTTACCAAAGCCTTGACAGCTTCCCACACATTCTCCAAGTGAATGCTCTCATTTTTCATGTAAGAAACATTAAATTTAAGATTGATACTTCCAATAATGGTGAGTTAGCTAGAGGCATACCAGGTTTCCTGCTACTGTTCTTGAGACAACCTTTATCTACCTGACACTATACGGAAGTTTATTGGTTGCAATATTTTATATTCCATTCTAGTCATGCTTCTTATATTTAAGATTATAAAATAAAATAATTGTCTCAGTAAAATTTCTTGATGGTAAACTTGGTAGAAAACTTTAAAACCAAACTGTAAATTATCGGAAATATTAACTATTAAAATGAGACGGATGGAGAGATTATTCATGTTTCATAAAAATTCAGATTTTATATTCTATTTCTAATCATTTTAACTATGGAGGGCTCAAAAATTCCTTGGATTCCACTCGGGGAAGGAAATGAAACATGGTATTTAGATCAATACGAAGCTTCATAATTTACGAACTTTTACATTTTCATTGAGCTGTAAAAATTTAGTTTACTCCATGAAAAGCTCAAATTTAGAATCTGCAGAGAAGTACTTTGAAAGAGTTGATGTTTGGATTTAAAGTATGTAACACAAAAACAAGAGGCTATGTAACAAAATGGATATACTGTTATCCTATCAATACAAACTTTCACTAGACAAAATCCAACAAAAGTTGAATGGTTTTCATGTCAAGAAAGAAGACAACAAAGATGAAAAAATTAAAGAAAAAAAGGCAAAGAAAGATTACTTCACAGCTTTAGAGACAAATCGAGTTTCTGCAACTGATCATCTTGATTCGACTTCAAATGACCACCACTCCCTACCCACCAACAATTCCCCTGCTCAGTCCTCTCCATGTTGAACCTACCAACACCACCAAATGCTGGTGTTGACGATAGATTTACAGGGGGGTTGTCCATTGTAAGCTTGCCTATACCTGGTTGTTGCTCTATAGGAGACCTTGACCAACCAGCATGGCCAAACCCAGTAGAGGAAGGTGGGTGAGAAGGCTTGTGAATCATTGAATGCACTTTGATACCGAGAGATCTACCATGGTATGGACCAGAAAGAGGAAGTGAAGCCATGGTTGAGTAATGAAAATAAGGATACTGTCCAAAAGCAGCTATGTCCGCTCCTATTCTTTGCCCTCGTTTGGCTAAAGTCCTCTCTCTTTTATGAGCATTTTGGTGACCTCCAAGTGCTTGTGAGCTATAAAACTTTCTTTGACAATAGTTGCAAGAGAACACTCTTTGTTGATCAGAAACTGTACTTGCTTGCGGAGTTTCTGCTGAGGTTTTTGATGTGTCACTGCTGAAACAATCAATCAGTTGAAGCTCTCCACTGAACCCAAGATTCCTCGCTTTAACTTCTTCACTACTTCCATTTAACTTGAGATCTAGTTGGAGAGTTGACTTAGCCTCTCCATTCTGTTGTTCCTCTCTTGATTCAGGTGAAATAATGCTGGATGCTTCACAAGGACTATTTTCTCTACTTGGAGAATCCATAGAACACATCACTTTTCCCTCACAGATCTCAACTACTAAATACTTAAAGCTATAAAAGACCTCACTACCATTTCAACTATTTGAACAAGTTGAAAACTTTAATAATTATTAAAAGTGGGTAGGTTTAGTTAATGTTGTCACATACACATACGCACCCATTTTCATTGGAACTCCACCTTGTACCATCTATTCTTCTTCTTCCATAATGGGAACTGGGGCACAACCCTAAATGTCGATTTCCCAAAACTGCATGTCCACAACTTCTTTCAAACAGTACTTCCTCAACACATCTAATGTTTTGGAGTTTCTTACAGCATTATCTGCAAGTGCCCTTGCCTTAATTATGGGGGGACAAACCTGACCTCACACACACTTCTCTCTCTAATGTACTTTTAAACTCCAACAAGGGATACTATGTTGCCTTTGTTGCTTCACATGAGCTTTCTTATTTTCTCTCTGTGGGGACTTTGCTTTTCTTGGATGTTTCTAGTTTCTTTTCTTGATGTGTCCCTTTGAATTATGACTGAAAATAAAGCCAAATATGAGCTGCATTTCTCAGCATTTTCAGCAATATTGCACGTTTGGAGGTGATGGATTCTGCTCTTTTCATCCTATAATATTCAGGTTTCGTGAGTATATCCAATCCAGCAGTGTTTTTACAATACTAAGTCATGTACTCATCACTCTTGCTTTCTACGCTTATTTCTTTCTTGAAATTATTTCTGCATTGACTTTCCTCCAAAAAAGATAGAATTTATCTAACATGATCAATAATGTGATAAAAATAAATGGTAAACGCTATATTATCTTTGAAGCAAAACACTTATTTAAGTTTTAATACAAAATCTTTAAAATCAATGTTATTTTGGTTTGCTTACACAAAGTGTCACTTTAATGTTGACAGCCACGTTATGATGTTTGACATTTACGGGAAAACTATATAAGCTAAAGTTTTACAAAGTAGGTAAATAAATTTGTGAGTTGTGACAAATGACATTACTCCAAATGCGCAAGAAATTTGTATTAAGCTAAGTTTGAATGAAATATTCGACTGAAATTCGATGGCGATGATCATCACCCTGGATTAAGTGCACTATATATATTATATTTTTTTCCCTCAACCAGGAGGTATTTTAGATATTTCAGGCTAATTTTCGTTCGAGCTGGGCAGAACTACAAGGGCGATAAAGCTCTATCAACCGAGTTTTAACGCAGCTGCGTACTCAGAACTCAAACTCGATATCTCTGATTAAACTTGAACGACCTCACGCCACTTAATTTACGCTGCCAATAATACTTCACTATATATTTTTTTTGGTAAACAAATATGGGTACAAGGAGAGCTCAACCCCAAAGAACCCGGTCAGGGAGCGAATGCCTAGCAGGGGATCCACCCAGCAGCCGGAGCTGCCAGAAGGGCTTGCAAGAAGGCCAACTCAGCGGGAGGCCTTGCGCCGCAAAACCACACTGAGCGGGAAGGGATCTTCTTCCGGACGTGTCACCACCAAGGAAGTCTAGGGCGGTAGCCCACCAGCAAAGTATCGTCGGGCAGATTCGAACCCAGATTGCAAAGTTGGAAAGAAATCTGGGATCCTCGACTTTACCAGTTGAGCCAAGCCTCCTTAGCAATACTTCACTATATATACGGTTGAAACATAGTAGGGAGTTTTACTATAAGTTTTTAAATAATAATTTTAATGAGAGAATAAATTTTAATTATTATAAGTAATGAAAATAAATTTAAATCTCTAATTTATTTAATAAAAAATGATTTTAATTTATGTAACCCATATAATTTTAATAAAATAAAAAAAATCTTTGATCGAGGAATAATTCATCAATATTAAGACATTCTTCATCTTGATCATTCATACAACTGAAAAAAAATAAAAGAAAATGTTATATGTAAACATACTATACTATATATATATATATATATGTATAAGTTCGGAAAATTATAGGAATATCACTTTTGACATTCCTATAATTGAAAATGCCTATGTATGTTGTCATATTTATAGAAATGCTAGAATCTTAATACACAATTATGAAAATGTCTGATTTTAAATTCACAATCACAAGAATAGAGTTCAGCTGATTTTTAAATAATTTTCATAATTTGAAACAATTCAAATGTGTAACTTCCATTTGATTTTAAAAAACTGTCATATTTAATTCCAAAATCAATGTAATGTTGTTCTCATATGTTCATTGTCTAACACAGGTAGACATTTTTTCCCGAAGAACAAAGCTCATTTTTGTTCTTTTTTTTGTTCAATAAAGTACATGTAAATTAAACAGTAAGGAGAAAGAAATACATATATGTTCATAAATGTTTATTTTTGTTGTTTTATGTTAATTTTTAAAATTATTTTCATGCGATAAAACATGCAACATTCATGTCTACATTTCCAGCAGTAACTAAACAAAAATCAACCAAAAAGAACAAACAAAATTCAAACTCTTATATACAAGAAACAATCCTCAAAACAAAAAACTTAAAAATATCTACAATATTACTAAACAAATAACAAAAATGAATAATAAAAACATAATATTCATACATCATTAACGTTAACAAATACAAATAAAAAATGAACAGATTTTGTTTGAGATGAGAGAGAGGAAGTTATATCGGTGATTAAGAGATTTACTCAAAAAGGAAATCTATCAACATTAAAATCCGTCGAATCAGGATTTAAAAAAGACAAGTCTTTTAATGCATGATAGTTGAAAACAGTTTGCCCATTTTATAAAAAAGTATAGTTATTTATATTGTTCATTATTGTTCATATATATTCATAATTAATGATCATATCTAATTGCTCAAAAATCAGAATATACAGTTCAAATAAGAAACTAATTACTTCCTAAAAATCAGGAGATTTAAACGCCAAGATCTATAGAAATCATATATGTCTATAATGTTCATTATTATTCATTTTTGTTCATACATAGAGATTGACATTTGTATAATTAAAAACTGAAAATTAGGCATTTCCACAATTAAAGAACAAAAAATTAGTAATAACAGAAATAAACAAAGATAAATAGACATTCTCATAATTGAAATCTCATAACCATATAAAATGCATAATTATCTGGTATAAGTTATGAGTTCATGTTAGTCTTCAAGGCGCAAAGTATGTATCAACTAATTATGGATGTACCTCACCTGTTTAATAGAATTTTTTTTTGAAATATATTTTTTATTTCTAATCCATTTTGAACTATGGAGGGCTTAGAAAATATTTTTTAATCTTTATTGTTTTTGCCGCAATTTGATGCAATTTTTTTTGTCAAATTTCGTGAAACATAGATACAAATTTTTTACTTATTTATATCAGTATCATATTTTTTTTATTTTACCTTTTGAATTATTTTTTTTTGTGTCGAAATTTAACTTTTTTTTATTTACTTCGCATTAATTTTGATATAAATAATTTTCTATGCATACTCCTTATCCTCTAGGTGTTAGTGTATGTAATATGTGACCCCCGAATTTAAATACCACGTACGTATAACTTCCCTCCTGCAAGTGATACTTAAATCCGAAAATCAAATTTGATTTAGAAATATTATACAAACCATAAGAAGAAGTTAATGATGTAAAACTTAAACCAAAATCCATCTTTGATTAACACATATACATATATATATATATATATATATATATATATATATATATATATAAATAAAATTTTACAAAATAGTGTTCCAGGTTATGACGGAAACAAGAAACATCATGTAACGCCACCCGTTTTGGATAATTTTATTATTTTGTCAATCATACCCTTGCACTATATTTTTATATATTTTATATAAATTCTCTAAAAATATAAAAATTTCACCAAATTTTGCGGCGCAAATAGTGGAGTATTGTCGCCAACAACCTGGGCCAGTATTTTTTATAATTTTGTTTTTATATATATATATATATATATGTGT
>CANYCX011363357.1:0-10054 GCA_948193385.1 Breynia disticha f. nivosa | reverse complement strand
CTCTATGTTGAATTGTAGTCCACACAAACAAAAAAATAAATGAAATGAATCTTATTGTTTACAAGAGAGAGACTTATCAAACAAAAGTTTATGATTTGTTCATACAATAACCAAACACTGATATTCTAAGTGATCATTAGTTGGTTAGCATAACAAATCCATAAGTAGGATTAGATAAAGCAGTATACAGGATACTTGTAAGACACCAAATTGTGTTCAAATGATCCACAAGTGTGTTGGAACACGATTCAGTGAAGGACACGTGATGTATGACTTTTATAGTAACTACATCTAAACATAGCATAGGTAATGAAACCTAAGTGGTGATCATATCCTTATGTGAATTCTTAGTTTGGCTAAAGTCCTAAGTAATAGGAATTCAAAGTCCTAGTTGTGTAGTAAAAACTATCATACAAGCGTTGTGCATGAGGAATGTTAGTAGAATTAGTTTCAAAACTACCTACCTCTAGGTAATTGACCATCTAAGGTGATAGTCATTATCATAACTGCCATATGCTAGTAAGTTAAGATTAAGTATCACATTGAGTCAATAAGGACTTATTAGAACAAGGAAATGCTGAACCTTTGAGTTCAAAAGATGACGTAAATTTTAACAGTCGTCAATGTTGAAATCTTACAATATGTGGCATGCAAAGCGGGAAAACCCACTCACATGGGTTGATACCTTGGGTTTTCACTTATGTTTGAGGAAATGCCAAGATGAGGCTATAAAGAGTTCATTCTTACTGAGGTGTAAGAATGAAAGTAGTAAATAATCAATTTATGCCATGGGTGAGACAATGATAACTGCAACTGTAACCCACTAGAACCGAAGGCAGTCCTAATATTTTAGAGACTTAAAGTGGCTTAAGGGAAATGCTAGGTGCATTGAAGCCTGATGCCTGAGCATATTGATATATCTCTGAATATATAGCATGCGTTCCTAATGAGAAGGAATTTGACACCATGGCATATTCTATGTGAATGTATGTTAGACGCGACCTGGGATGAGAAAAATTTAAAAGGTTCTTATTTTCTCTAATGTGAGACCCAGTAGTGATCAAGGGGATCTCTACACATCACCCTATGAACTCTACATTGCTATGAAGAAGCTTGATGTTATTCAATTATCTTGATATGTTTGCAAAGTACACCTCTGATTGACACATGTAAATTTGGAACATGTTGGATAGTTGTTAGTATCAAGGCGGAGTAATAGTTTTGGTATGAGGTAGAATACTTTCACTAACGGTTCATGAACATAATCAAAGTAAGCATGAGCCCAGTCAAAAATTTCTACGTGAACTGGACAAGTGGAAATGATTGAGTTTTCGTAAGACCTTAAGACCGAAAGATGTGAACACGAAAAGTAATTTGGGGGATACAACCGTAAGTCTTGAAGAACAACCTATGAGTAGCCCAGTCAAGGCACTTATACTCATTCTTAACTGGTTGGTCACGCAGCCCACTACATAAAAGAATGATACAACTTGGATGAACTAAGTAAACCTCACTCTTGACATTATAAGTTTAGTCATGTGTGAGTGGGAGATGTTAGTAGTCAAGGGAATAGACAAGGACTAACTGACGATAAGTTTGTTAGTTAAGCGACTTATGAGGTAATCTTGTAACGTTATAAAAGGGTTAAAATTAGGAAACCCTAGAGATAACAGTGAAGGAGTTTTCACGTTCAGAGAAAAGAGCAGCCTCTTTTCTTTACACCTCCAAGTTCATCCAGTGATCATTCGATAGCAAGTGTTGCAAAAGAACACGCCTTCAACTCAGTAATTGCTGAATTTTGTGCGAAATAGAGGAAGTCTCGTGGTTCTCAGTTTTGAACTAGAAGTCAGGCACGAGCTTCCCACGGATCGTGCCGTAAGGTCATGGCCTGCATTTCCAACATGATCCAGGAACGCCTCGTGCCAATGGGTCGTGCCTCACATTTCTGACAAAGTCCTGCCACGACTCGTGCCAACATTGTCCAGTAGAGATGAGCACGCCCAAGTGGCACGCTTCTGCCGAGACTGTGCCCATCTGCTATTGTTGCAATTCTTAGAAGAATTTCCTTCAATTTATCTCAGATTTTAATTCTATTTTATTTAACTTAATAACTATCATTTTTGCAGCGTTACAAAATATATGATTCAAATGTGTGGTTTTGCATGAGAGGGTGAAAATGGATTCTTGAAAGAATGATATGCTTGAGTTTCAATTATATGAAATGTATGGAAATGGAATGTTTTGAAAGTGTTTGGTAAAAATGAAAGTGTGTGGAATTGTAAATGTGGGAAATGAATTGGTTATGTGTTTATGAGATGTGGCCTATGAAAGTGGGCAAGTATAAGTGTATGTGAAAGGGTACTAAGTGAGAGGAAATGTGTTGTAGCTCATTCATTCATATCATGTGTACATATCATGGGTATCACCTGCATGTTCATAAAAAGAATGTAAAAGAAAAGGGGTTTATGCCTAAATATGAAAGAAAAGGTCTTTGTGCCCAAATATGAAAGAGAAGGATTTTGTGCCCAAATGTAAAAGAAAAGGGTTTGTGCCCACATGCGCGTAAAGACGGGTTTGTGCCAAAAAATGAAAGGCTCTAGAGCATTGCATTGTGTGCTTGCATTAGCATTTCATGAAATGCTCATGCATTACAACATTGGATGATTATGAGTTGTGTAGATTATGTGCCTTGATGTGAAATATATATATATATATGTTATTATGATTGTATGTGAAATGTGTTGTTGCATGGAACATTTTGTACATGCATGAACCTAAGTATGGTGATGGTTGGTTTATATGTGTGAGTTATGGAATGATGATTGGTGTGCGTTGATGTTTAGGAATGTGAATTTGATCATGATAAAGTGTGTTAATCATGTGTTTAATGGTCATATGTTGTAATTTATGTATTTGAAATGGTTGTATGATTGATTTGAAGGTTGTTTGGTATGCTAAGGGGTGTATGTAATGTGCATACTTGAAAAATGACTTAAGAAATGGAGAGAATGGTTCTGTTCCAAAATAACGTACGTTATTTTGGAACTAACGTATGTTAATTGATTTAAACATACATTAATTTGAGGTTAACATATGTTATTCAAGGTTTTAAAACAGGGGAAGAATAACGTACGTTACCTATGGTTTAAACATACGTTATTTGTGTCCAGAAGCCTAATTTTGGCCTGAATAATGTACTAATGATTATTTAAAGTAAGCTAATGTTTTAGGATGATTTCCTTAACATATAAAACACTTAAAAGATGGTATGTGACGTTGCAATGGTGAGCCACTAGGGAATTTAGGTGCGAATGCGGCTTTGTGTTCCCTAAGCACACCCATGTTGGCCGAAGGTTCCCCTACACATTCAGCTTAACAACTATAGGGATTCACTTACTGAGTATTTCTTATACTCACCTTTGTTTTGCTAATTAATGTGTGCAGAGCACTAGTATACGGTGGCGGGACATTCTTTTCGGCTATCCTAGGAGGTGTGATACTCACGGATAGGTTGGCTCCTAGTAGACATCATACATTTTGCATTTTGTACATCTATACATCATAGTATAGGTTTACAGCTCATGCATTGTTTTAAACCGAAAACATTTGCTTCCGCATACTTTATAATTGATTTCTATTTGGCCAGGTATAAATGAAATGCATATATGCCACTCTTTATATATTATCCTTCTGGCTGAATCTATTTGATTTCAAAGAAAAAAATGGTGCAAAAATCAAGGTTTATTCGAAAATGAATTTATCATAATTGGGGTTCACACGCTTGAACATATAAGCATTCTTAAAACATATTCACATAATCACAACACCAACAACCTCAATATCAACAGTAAAAAACAACAAACTTATCAAACAATGCATTCCAAGGCATTAATATCACATGAATGCAATATGGAATGAAAGCACAATGTCAATGCAATCGCACACAATATGCCTTGGGGTAGTTCTTTCTTTTCTCTTTTTCTTTTCTTTTTCGTTTCTTTTCATTTCTCCATCGGCCCCAAAATGATATCGAACATAGTTTAGTATATATCCCAGCTCGGAATATAATCGATCCCAGATCAGCATCGAGATCTCTCTTGTAATCATCCTTAAGCCCAACATAGTCACACAATGAAATGCAAAACATAAATGAATTAATGCATTCATAAGGCCAACCAAACAATCATATGTATGCTCATCAATCAATTCACATGTTTTCCATATCATCAACAGCTCATAAGAATAACACATATGAACACTAAAGGCATATGCCAATAAAGAACATACATCTCATCATCTCATAAGGATACATAGCACAATCCTATCATCAATCCATTCCATTTAGAATATATGCAATCCTATAATCAATAGCATCAAAACTCAATATGGCAATCATATATAACTCACAAGATTATAAGATCATCAATAACATTCAAACATATCTCAATCAAAGTACTATTAGCAATTATAGCAAACAAGTCATCTAAGACACATTATTGCTACCATCTTAACATATTTGCATCATTTCCAAATATTAATTAACCATATAGATGCAAGACATACAGTGATAATTGTAATCGGCACTTCGCAAAAGTCACGAAGTCAGCTTCAGGCTCAAGTTCGATCCAATGTTCGTAAAGTTCATCCTATATGAAAATTATCATCAAAGGCTATTATTAACTTGTTTCATAACTTGTTTCATATATAGAAAAATCAAGTACAACCCCTAAGCCTCCAATCCTTATTTCCTCAGTAACTTTTAACACCACCAATTTCTCATAGTTTCACTCTAATCTCCTTTAAAACCACTACAAGATTCTACGCGTTTAGAGTCAACAATTTAGAGTCCAAGTAAATTTGGACGCTAAATTCTTACATTTGGAGTCCACGTGGATGCTAAAAATTTAGAGTCCACGTGGACTCCAAATTTGGTGTCCACATAGACTCTAATGTTGCAGGAAATTGAACAGTTGCACGGGAAATTTTGGAAGGACAATTTATAGTCCACACGGACGCCAAAATTTTAGCATCCACGTGGATGCCAAATATGTGGACTCGATGAATAGTAGCACAGGAAAAATTCCCTCTAATTTTGGAGTCCATGTGGACACCAAATTTTGAGTCCATGTGGACGCCAAAATTGTGGACTCTGTGAATAGTAAAGCGGAAACAAATTCTGCCAAAATTGGAGTTCTCGTGGACTCTAATTTTTATGGGATTTTTTCCCACCAAATACTCCTATAAATATGGTTTCATTCTTAGCTGAAATGTATACTCTTTTAATTCACCTTAATTAAAGTTGTTGATATTGTGGGAAGCATAAAGAGGAATCGTTAGGAGTGTTCTTTTTGTGAAAAAACTTTAACCGATTAAATTGTAAGTGTTAATTTTTTTGCACTTATTTTATTTTTTAATATTATTTTTTACGTTGACATATTTGTTATATTGTTAATTTGAAGTGTTTTTGTAATTGTTAATGTATGTATGAAAATATGTACATTGTTTCTTAGTTAATTTAAATACGATTTTACTTCCATTTATTTATATACATATATGTTAATATTAATTATTTAATTATTTAGGTACAAAAAATAAAAAATGCTTGACAGGATGTATATACATATTATTGACGGTTTATTGAATGATGAGTTTATTGTCGGTATTGAACCATTTATGGAGTTTTGCATATCGAATGATATGTTTCATGCATTAAATTTGTTAGTGCGTTGTCCTTGTAAGAAGTGTCAAAATAGAAAATTTTTTAGCTCTGAGAATGTGAAGGAACATATTATCTATCAAGGGTTTGTAAGCAATTACTATTGGTGGAATCCACATGGAGAATGTGGTATAGTAGCATAATTCAAACCTTCAGGAACACCTCGGTAGAATGATGTCTCTAAAAGCAGGAATTGAACCTTCTTAAATGTGGTAAGGTTGATGATCAGTGAAAATAGTCTCCCAATATAATTTTAGGTTATTCCCTTGAGACCACATTTTTTCTACTAAACAGACCTCTGACTAAAGTAGCTGAAAAGACACCATATAAGATGTGGAATGGGCAAAAACTATACGTGTCTTTTCTTCATATATTATTCAAAGCACACGTTAAAAGATTAGGATCGGATAAGCTTTCATCCAGGACAAATAAATGCTTATTTGTGGGGTATTCTAAGGCAAACAAAGCATATTATTTCTTCAATCCTTGTGAGAAAAAAGTGTTCATTGCTCACACTGTTCTAGTTTTAGAAAAAGAAGTTATTCTTAGTGGAAATAGTGGGAGCATGGTACAATTGGATGTTTTACAAGAGGATGAAGATACACAAATTCTTATAGAGGATAGTCAGGACATGGACTCAACTCCACTAGAAGTTGTAGGGCAAGAGATCATTAGACAAGTACATAAAAGATTGGGTAGGGTAAGTCAAAAAACCTAAAAGGTATGGATTTACTGATTAAAAAGATACCATCATCATTAATCTTGATGAACCTACTTCTTACGATGATACTATTAAGAGTGCTAATTTGCAAAAATGTTTTGAGGGTTTCAAATCTAAAATGCAATCAATGTGTAATAATCAAGTTTGGAAATTAATTGATCCACCTGAAGGAGATAAGGTAATTGAATGCAAATGGATTTTTAAGGAGAAGGCCTAAGGTATCTTCAAAAGTAAGCTAGTGTTGAAATGTTTCAAACAATTTCATAGCATTAAAAATGATGAAACATTTTCACCAATATTTATATTCAAATCCATACCAAAATATTAGACTGAGATATGGTGGATGGGTGTCAAATGGTTTTTCTTAAATGAAAACTCCCTCAAGGATGTTTACATGAAACAACCTAAGGGATTTATCGATCTTAATAAAATCCCAATAAGGTATGCAAGATTAAGAGATCCATTATGGAGTTAAGAAAGCTTCTAAGAGTTGGAATCTTTGTTTTGATGAAGCCATAAAATAGTTTGGTTTTATCAAGAATGATGATGATTCCAGTGTATATAAGAAGTTTATTGGGAGCTTCGTACGTAGTGTTCCATTATTTGTATGTCAATGACATTCCTACTCATCGGAAGGACATTTCAGCATTGGAAAAATTTAAGCAATGGTTGAATTTGTATTTCTCAATAAAAGATTTAGGATAACCCAAGGTTATATTTGGTATAAGGATCGATAGAGACAGATCATAGTGTTTCTTGGGACTAGGTTAAGTACAGTACATAGATAAGATACTGAGATCATTTAGTATGGAACAATCTATGAAGGGATTATCTCCCTCACAAAAAGGGATTATTCTCTCTATGAAGGATTGTCCAACCTTTAGACAAGAGACTGAATGCATGAATACAGTCACATATGAGTTTTTTTATAGGATCTTATTATGTATGTTATTCCTGTACGAGGTCAAATATTGCTCATGCACTTAATATTACCAGTAGGTTACAACCAAACCCATAAGAGTTCCATTGTGCTACTTTTAAGGTAATTCTTAAGTACTTGAGAAGAATTAAAGATTTTTTCTTAGCATATAGTGTAACGACCTAAAATTTCACTTAATAAAATTTTAAATAATATATGTCAGAATTTAAGCATAAATTTTTCGCGAATTATGAAAATAATAATTTAGTGGAGGATCCGAGAATTGGTTAGAAATAATTAATAAGTTATAAGAAATCATAATCGAGGTTGTTTAGATGAGCACAAACGACGAGAGTTAAGTAGATTGTTAAAAAGAGCAAACCGTCCACACTAAATTCTATATATATATATGTATATATATATATCTTTGTTCCACTCTCTCTCTATCAATCCTCACTCACGTGTCTCTCTTTCAAACTACCGTTTCAAACCTCAAAAACCCTAACCATCATCAAATCTCATAGAATCTTGGTGTTTGGGACTTTTAGAATTTGTGGGGAATCAGAATTTGGTAAGAATTCTTGAGTAAAACTTATAAACTCTTGTTTTTGTTCTTGACCTAACTTTTCGACGTAATATCTCCTTCATATAAGCTCCGATTCGAGCAAATGAAGGCTCGTTAGAAAGCTTAATATGTGTATTAACCATTAGTAACTATTTTTGGTGATAATTTGTGAATTAGGTATCCAAAATCAGTGATAGAAAGGTAAACTATCAAAGTGACGAGTTTGGGTTTTCTAACCATAGGTTCAATTTCGAGTACCGTTGCTTAGGTAAGAATCTTCGAGCCCTATTGAGGTTGTTATGGTGGTCAATTTCGTTGGGTATTAATTGATGAATGAGAATTGAACTATGGTAGGAAAATGTGTAGGGCTTTAAAGGTAGAGTATAGGAAGTAGGATAGTAACGGTAGGTGGGAGAGTAAAAGTTGTAAAATGGAGCTTAGAGGAATTTGTGGAAACATTAATGAAGGTTGGGAAAGAAATAAATAAGGTGGTTAGGATAAAATGGTAGGTAAAGGGTAACTTATGATGGGAAAGAGAGATAAGAGACAAACATTTTAAGGAACATTATTAACTTATGATTTTGCATAGTCTTATGCATATATGTGATTGGTGTAATTCTTAATTGTTAATAGGAGGACCGAATCAAGGTGAGGGTGGTTCCCAGCTAGGTCATTAGACGAGTTTTGCGAGGTAAGTAACACGAATGCAATCATCCTTATGTGTGATCTGTTTGTGATTGAACTATTTGATATGGTTGATAGTTTGGATTGGTGTTAAGATTGGCTGTGAGCACATTATGTTAGCTTGTTAATGTGTATGTTTGGTATGTTTGATGACATATGATAAGTGCCCTGGATGTGGATACCTGCTGTTTATGAGGGTATGTTATTTGAGCGTTGTTGTGCGGAGCATGTGTATATTTGTGCAAATGGCCAATGTTACCTTATTGTGGAATCCTGTGTGACATGTATGCTGGATTAATGATAATGTTATAATTGATATGAATGTGGTTAGTACCCAGAATATTGATTGATATGAATAAAATTGTTGATTTGGTATGTTCTTGGATGGTTGAATTTCATCTTGAACTATAGAGTATGGTATGTTGGATGGATTAAGTGTGACGCCCGAATTCGACTACCACTCAATGAGTAATTATCTCTCAAGTGGTACTCGAATCCAGAATTCACAGGTTTTGAAAATAATAATTTAATAATAAAAGATTATAAATGAATTTATCTATGCACGTGCGATTTATAGTTCTACTACAAATACTTTCTACGAAATGAAATCAAATAAAAACACAAATTGGCATAAAAACAACAACAATAGGCGTATGTAAATTACAAATGTCCAATATATAGACATGGCATTAGTTTTTAACAAATCTTTAGTGCACGGTTCGCCCTGGTTCTTAGAAATTTCTGGTGGCAAGATGACCATTGCACCGCTGTTGTACCTATCAGATATCTGCCCACACGGTAGTCATAAAACACAGTGAGTTGTGAAACTCAATAAGTAACACTTACCTAAACGGAAAACTTCCCTAAACATTTGACATTTACACACACATTTTTATTTATTTCTAAAAGTAAATGACTAATGCGTGCATTCAACTATTTCGTATTTATTCTTAAGTGGAACTAACCAGCCGCTACACTAAGTTCATATGCCTCCCTTTTAAATGCATCTGACAACATTCATGATCAATCATGTTTCTTGAACATGCTATCATTGAATACTCTTTATGATACTTAGTTATGAGATATAGTACAATGATCTCACCTAAACATACATACACTTGAGCATGCTTACACATTCTATATGATCAAACTTGTCCCTCCTTACATTTTTATATGCACAGTATCATTTCCTTTATAGAAAACAATTTAACCAACAGGCATCATTCGTTTAGCACATTCAAATTCCAGACAACTCAACATTTTGTCAATTCAATGGCGCCCTTAACTTTCAAAGCTATATACATATACATATGCACCAATTGTTCTGAAAACAGCTCCCTATAATTAAGTACGCGTTGTGGTGGAAAATTACACGTAGCCATTACCACCGCGCGTAGTTTGGTACACATAAACGCGCAGTGGTAGTTAAGTACGCGTTGTCACAGCGAC